>BMAT01006742.1:166167-179173 GCA_019649035.1 Elysia marginata
ATGGGGTGCCACTATTGATTACATTGTGTATTATTGAAAATTACTCTTTATTTTGCCATTAATTTTTTTATTTAATGAAAAATAGTGTATTTTCTTTCTCAGGGCCCTTTGTTACTTTCTAAAAAATCAGAGAATTTGTTACCATGAAATCTAGGCTTAAAATAGGGTGGCACCCCTCTGTGGAAATCCCTCCAAATCTAGTTTTCTTCGATTTGTCATGGCCGAATAGGCGGTATCAATCATAAAACTAAATTTGTGCTAATTAGACTAGATCTAGTATTTACACTGAATCAGGCCAGAAAACATAAAACATGGCTACAAAGATGGTATCAATCATGAGACTTAACTTGTGCTAACTAACTACATTGAATCGGGCCAGAAAACATAAATAATTTACAGATGCATCTACAAAAATGCAAGCGCCAGCAAAGAAAACTCTATTGTTTCTACAGAGTTAGACACCTAGCAACGAGAGCTTTACTACATTTCCAAATGGCGGACGGTCAAGGTCAGAGACCAGCTCTCTGAGCGGCGAATGACGTAGATCAAAGGGTTGCTCAGTCTGCCTAATTTAGTCTGTGCGCTGCTCACAATCAAAGAGTGACTTGGCACCTCTTCCAAGAACGCAAACCTAGAAGCTCCCTGTCAGTACAGCCTCGATAGCCAGAAGAGCGAAAATGTAGAGAAACGGGTTTAAGAACCCCTTTTTGTGCAAATGTTCGCAAAAACGGGTCACCAGATTACGGCCTTTTTCACATCTCTAACAGACAGTAGCATACATTAGGTTGGCGCTATTGCAAGTGATTGAGTCCTGAAAACGCAACGAAATGTGTTGATTTTACTAGATTTGAACACATACGTACAAGTCCTGCACCTAGGTCTCCTGCAAGGTCAGGTTCGTGGGCCATGAGACACAGAGATCCGAAAACGAACCAGCATGTTGCGAATGTTTTTTGCTCTATTCTACACATCAAGAGGAGGCTCATCAAAAACCTCATGAGCATCGGGGTCACCTGGAAGTATACTAAGATTGTTGAAGACAATCCTGCAAGCGAGCAAATTATGAGGGTGGCAGGTCATGATGAGCGTGTTTAGTGATGGGTGAAACGTTATAACAAAATTAATGTATTCTTAAGATCATTTAGACACATGGTGGAAACACCACTGCCGTCATCTATGTCACGGTACAGGAAGTCATGCGTAGGACCATTATAACGGTTGACCATTATTTGCCATTCTAGATAACCCACGGGGAGGCATGCATAAGCTTATATCTCGGGCTCATTTCAGTGCCAACAACCACGACGCTGATTTGGTAAAAAATAATTTCCCAAAAACTCAGAAGAAGATTCGACTTCTTTCTTTCATTATAATCAACTCCAAGGGGAAGCTTAGAACCTTGATATAGATTATTATTCCAATCCGGGCAAAACTACACTCTAGATCTAGATCACAAAAAAGCCCATTACAGGCTCAAATCTATTCCCAATTCTAAACTCGGTTTTATTTCTTTCAAACTTCAGGAGGGAAAGCAACGCGGGACTTCTTGTCATTTGTTTGTTTGCAAAATTTTTATTTAATTTTCTAAAGCTGTGAGCAGGAGAAAAACTGAAGATCGTG
Organism: Elysia marginata; assembly: GCA_019649035.1. NCBI lineage: Eukaryota > Metazoa > Mollusca > Gastropoda > Plakobranchidae > Elysia > Elysia marginata. The sequence goes on from BMAT01006742.1 coordinate 167,788, forward strand.
ACTTCATACGTCTTATCATACGTAAAATCGACAAGCGCACAGTAAATGTTAATGTCAGTGGAAGCATTATACTACATCAAAAACTAGTTGGTGTTCTTTACTTCCATAAAATTACTTCATAGGGTTTCTTTATGAGTGTGTTCTACTGTATTGGAGTTTGGTTTAAAGGGCCGGGTTGGTAAGATAAATAGACAAAATATTAAACTTATCGACTAATTGTAAAATGGTAATAAAAGATTCTCCAAGAATTATTATTAACGACCACAGTGATAAAGATACGGTGATTAAAGAAAGCAATGCTAGTTTTTGTTTCACTAGCTTTAAAAAAAAAAACAAAAAACAAACTACATGTAGATCTTTTACAACACAAAAAGCAACAAAATTTGGAAAGGGTAATTAAACACACAAATTTACTAAAAAGTAATATAATTTTAAGAGATAACTCATGTCAGCAGCATGGCTCTTATATGATCATATGGATTTATAACCATTGTTTAGATGTTTTAAAACAATCTCCCAATATCATGTCTTTGTTCAGAAAGATAAGTTGCGACGAATATCAGTGAAGAGTTCGAACCCAAGTTCTAAGATAAGTTAGGCGTGCGTTCACTCTACAGATGACAAAACTGTTTTCAACCACTTAGGTCTAGATATTGACACTCTCATGTGTTAAATTGGCCAGTTCACCAGTCCAGGTATCTCCGACAGCAAGTCTATTTGTTCACCAGTTTGTCTGCTTGTGTGACAGGTAGATAGATGTATCTTAGTCCTATCTTGAGGTTTCTGTTCATTTGAACCAAATAAAAACATTATTCACTTCATTTTTTACTGTATATGACGCGTTTGCACTGGTGTTCTTTTATTACATGTGCAATCCGATATACAACACAAGAAACAGAAATGTGACATTTTTACATTTTGTTGTGCCTATATAAAAGAACTGTAATATCATGGTCAAGATTGAATGCGTACTATAGACAGTTTTGATAAAGACAAAAAGGCAGAAAATAGAGAATGAAAAACTATGTTATAAATAGTACATAGAGAGAAGAAAAGGAAGAATGAGAAAAGGTGAAGGACATTGAAGGAGGGAAATTGTGCAAAAATGTTATTAATTAATATCCAAAACCGTTGGAGCTCAGCAAAATTGCTCGGAACTGCAAACTCTCAATTCCCTCTACATTTTAAAGGTCTGCGTGGAAACCCTGGACAGATCGAGGGAAACGAATAGACCGTTTGGAGAATGCGCACATCTCGTTGCGAGTGAGACCAGCTTCTTGTGGACGCTGTAGAACAATGCTGATACAATCTTCACGTACAGAATGTGTTGAAGCATCTCCTAAACCGGCGTCAATGTGGTAAGTGACACCTTTGATGTCGCGGAGGATCTCTGATATTCGTCTTTGAAAGATCTCCGGTGCCGAAGAAATTCCGAAATGTAGGCGGTTCATGCCGAGCCTTCCGAATGGTGTGAGGAAGATCGTGAGGAGCCTCGGTTGTGGATTTGGTATCATACGATACGACGCAGCTCAAAAGCTCACTAAGGCTGTCGTATCATATGATACGACTTGACTTGGCAGTGAAGTCGACGCAGATTCTAACGGAAGAGTGGCGCGGGGTAGACACGGTACAACAAATACGCCGAAGCACTAGGCCTAATCAGTTGGCTCATTTACAGGTGAAATTTCTCCCTCTGAGTTAAGCAATTTTCCGTGGCGTGTAGATGCTCACTAGCTGAACATCAGGGCGTGTCTTTATGGCGTATGCGTCTTTAAGCTTTCCTAAACCTTTGAAGAGGCCAGGAAGTTGGGAGTTTTTGTAGTCACGTACGTGTAGTTCAATCTTGCGATCAGGCCCAGCTAGACGCTGAAGCGCTCAGTAATGGCTGGTGTGTTCCTTGTATGACATGCCTACCGGCTCTTTGGACAAGCGGTAAGACACTCGCTCAGAGATCGGGAGGCGCGTGGTTCGACCCCCGGCCGAGTCGAACCAAGGACTTTAAAATTTTTATTAGCAGTTGATCCGCCTAGTGTCTGGCATTATGGATTTAGTGCTCAGTCTGGTCCGCCCGGTGTCAGGATAATGTGACTGGGTGTAGTGTATGCAAGCGCTCCTTACATCACAATATGGCAGCACGGTTTCAGTTGTCCCAAGCGCCGTCTCTAATATAACCTTGTAGTTGAAAAGAGACGTTAAAATTCAAACAACCTAACCTATATGACATGCAACGTCTAACGCCCCCCCTGTGTCCTTGTATGACTACGGGATTAGCTTGGAAGGCGCCCATAACTTGTGGATTTGAGGATTTTTTCGCAAGGCTGAAGAGGTCTGCCATCTGAAAAGCGTTCACCAACTACAGGGTCAGCAGCTCCAGGGTCCACTTTACATTTGACTCGATTTCCGACTACATTGAGAACTGCAAACCAAGTAGTGTCGATATCTCTCACATGATGGACACTGCCAAGAAAATGGCAAGACTCTTCCGCAACTTTTAGGTCTCTGACTGTGCTGGAGTGGCAGGCAGAGCTGTAGTGGCCTTTCTTGTTGCAGCCGTCGCATGTCGCTGTTCTAGCTGGAGCGGCAGGCAGAGCTGTAGTGGCCTTTCTTGTTGCAGCCGTGGCATGTCTGTCAGCACTACAAAACTTAGTTGTTCTGAAGTCACGATTTTGGACCTGAGAGTTAGCCATTCCTTGAACGTAATGTGACGTATACGCGGCATTAATTTTTGTGTTACCTTCAAGCAATTTTATTTCCAAGGGACATAACCAACAAAATCGACCCTGGCCCAAAACCAAGCAATGTGAAAGTTCTTGGAACAAACACACAGACACAGGGATCAAGTTACCTCATTTAATCATCCAAAGCAACTTTGACATAAGAACCGCTGACTTTATGTATGAGCCTGTAGCAAAAGGTTGTGTGGTGTTTCGAAAGTGATGTCTGCCAGGCTTCATAGATAAATAAAATATTTTAGAACTAAAATTATGTCAATAAATTTTCTTGAAATATGTTGTGGACTGAATGCAACAATTTCAAAACATATAATTTTTACAGAACACGACATTTAGATCACAAAACTTAAGTCACAGGTGATTCTGACATGAATTTCAATAAGTGACAACTTGGTACATGTACTAATGGTGCAAAACTTGAGAGAACCTTTAATTTTAACATCAATAAATCCACTGCCTTTTGCTAGTAATACTTGTACTAGAATTAAATAATACCTTTTTAAAACCAGTATGAAGTTTTGACAAAGTAAAAAATTTCTGCACCAAAAGATGTCTTTATACAAAAACGTGTTTTTGTAACAGCCTCTTATAAGTTCGTAATTGTGGTTGAGTTGACGGTCACACATGTAATATAGGGTTAGTTTTGCGATTTCCATATCAAGATGTAGAGCTCTTGTAACGGTTTATCAATAAATTTATTTTCATTCAGAGATAATAGTATCAGCCTCATTTAGTTTATCAGATTCAGTTTTATTACCAGTCATATTTATATAATTACAAAGTACATGTAATCGATCCAAAAATATTTGAATCACACACCCTTTCCAGTTTATCCTTTTTTTAAAGCTAAACTAATCATTAATTATTATGAAAGTTTCACATGGCCTGAAATTTCCACCACATTCTCTTTCTTTGCGTTTTCTTTTTACACAAACAGTCCAGTCTGGATATTTTGAACCCGAAGGAAACAAATTTAATCTGAATATCCAGTACTGGTAGTTCAAATTATGCAAATATTCAAAATTATTCAGGTATGACATACAAGGAATCACTGTATGTACAGAGATATCTACAGAATTTCTCACCACAACTTTTTTAAAGTTTTCTCTTTTACCTTTACAGGCAATACATTTTGGTTATCTTTATATAAATTATCTCAATTTTGTTACATGTATTATCTTGTTTTATGCTTATAGTTATATTGTTTGTTCAAACATTTATTTTTAATTTTGCAAGCTACTACATAGAGTTCTACCAATGTAATTGACTAATGTTGGTCTGACAAAAAAAGAAAGCTACATTTATTAATAGGATTAGTCAATCAATAACGTTACCAGTACACACCGTATTTGTAATTTTAGAGGCGCATAATTTTTTTACAATACATTTTTCTCTTGTGTCGTATAGGCCTACTGTGAATCAACTGGTTTGCCTATACCCATGAAAGGTCCACTTTACTATGCAACCATTACATGTACTCTGTATCTACAATATATTAGAGATCATTCTTGGATTAGTCAAACTTAAGGAAATTGCTATATTGTTTTCACTTCTGTAATGGAAAAAAAAACCCTACATTTTTTTGCTCACTTGTAAGAGGAGTTTTTGCTGTAGACCTAGCTTACACACCCCGTCTGCGTGCAATCAATGATGACAGTTTTACAGGCAGGGTTTTATCTGTGTAATGCTAGATCTGTGATATAAGTGAGCCTACCTTTCAGCCACCCTCTTTCACACCAGCCGCTAGGCTAGATCTAATCCAATGATTAATCACAGTAAACGATGCAGTCATTAATAAACAGGAATACAGGAGAGACAGTTTGTCTAGGCTAAAGCCTGGAATAGGCCTACACACATTATTTCTTGGTTGGAAACGAGCAGTGAATCATTTATATTCACTTTCAGTTTTGAGCAGTCCTATTGAAAATCATTGATTGTCAACTCACTAACGCTAGTCTATCAAGGTAAAAACCACCGGCTCTGTGGCCTAGCGGTAAGACACTGGCTCAGAGATAGGGAGGCATGGGTTTGATCCCCGGCTGAGTCAAACCAACTTAGCAGCTGATCCGCCTAGTGTCTGGCATTATGGGTTTAGTGCTAAGTCTGGTCGGCCCGGTGTCAGGATAATGTGACTGGGTGTGGTGTATGCAAGTGCTCCTAACATCACAGTTAGTCCCAAGCGCCGTCTCCGATATAACCTTGTAGTTGAAAAGAGACGTTAAAATTCAAACAACCTAACCTAACCAAGGTAAAAGCCATTCCAAAGCAAAGTGCTTCTAAAGTCTAATACACTTTTAAATGGCAGACAGAAAGTTAACACCTTACCAGTTTAAAGAAAAAAATATAACTGTACCAGCAATGTCATTTTTTTTTCGTCGTTCGTATGCCCTAGGGACAATTTATTATTTCTAAGGACTTGCAATTACTTCGATTTTTCACTGAGGTCGATGTTATTGGTATGTCCCCTGAAGATTGACTTTTGGGTGGTTATTAGTGAAGGGGCAAAATATGGTATGAACTGTATAAACCTTATTCCTCGGGTGTAATTTGATTATTTCTCAATAGAAAGTTGTCCATTCCTAAGAGATTCAAACTAAGAGGTTTCAGCTGTAGACGCCTCCTCAATACATGCATCCATTTTGATTCAACACTCACAAATGAAAACAAGGATGAACATTATAATTCTCAGAAAGAGAAATTGTTTTTATTTTTATTTTAAAAACCAAGACATAGAGCTATCGGCAAGAATGAATCGAAAAATGAATAGAGAGTACAAAAAAGTGAATTGTTAAATGGATAGATATTTGTAGCATGAAGCAATGGAAATTTGAATAAAATGATTAAATGAATTTTTTTTAATTACCGATAATCGGTTTGGATCCTAAGGGCAGACAATTTATAACTTTTAAATCACTGTAAAAAGATGCTAAGAAAACTTTTAAAAAATGAAGCATGAAATGAAAAAACTAACAATACGTGGCAGGTTACACTGTTATTGAGGTTAAATGAGAGACAACTACAAAAATCCCAACCAAATGAGGTCTGTGAAGCATGCAATGAAGTGAACTATAGGTTTTTTAGAAAGCAAAATGATAAAATCTATAAATAAAATTATTACTGTAATTTAAAGACAAAGTCTCATTGGCTTAAAAACTTGTGTATAAACAAATTTCAGCATATAAAACTCTTTAAAATCAATCTACACACTGTCAACAATAGGACCACTTAGACAACAAAACTTTGCGCTGCAACTTACGTCATACAGCAGAAAATATTTTTTTTTTGCATTCCCTAGTATAAAAATACAAATAACAAATCACAATAAGACAAACCTATATGCCGTAATAGTTACAAATCACAATAAGACAACCGTATACATAGTAAAGGTTAATAGTTAAGGCATCTGTACATTAGAAAAGATGAGAACTTTATGACCTCGGTGCTTCAGTACAACAAACCATAAGGCCAGTGTTGAACTGACAAGTAGCTGAAAATTGTGCCAGTTGAAGGGAAAGATAGCACAACCTCAGAGTTCAACAAAGTTAAGCAAGTTATGATTGGAGGTCAAAGAACCTAAAATATTTTTCAGAACTATATTGGTAATTTAGGAAACAAATAATGTCCTTATAGATGAAAATAGAACTTGTATCTCAGAACCTCCGTAACCATATTTTGTTGAAGTTCAGCTTTTATAGAAATTTTAGAATGCTAGAATTAGCTTGGTGTAAGTGTAACTTAAGTTCAAACTTTTTTCAAAGCGCACAGGGGCCACCCATTTTTGTAATATTTTATTTTATTTAATTCTTATTCAATGAAGTGGGAAAGAAATTCACAAGCTATTGCCAAATACAAATTTATTGCGATAGTCCTATAATTTCAGCATATAGATACTTTGCACATGGATGACTGTAACATATAACGCAACAACGCCTATAGAAAGCCAAGGGATTTATATCGAGGACGATTGGCTAATGCGCCCTGTGAGCCCATCAGTGTGTCTAATTTTAGATGGCCATATTGGATTTTCTTCTCTATGGGCTTCGTCCTCCTTAGTGGGCCCATAATGCATGGTCTCTAATACTAGTAATAGCCAGGATCACTATACTCCAAAAGGTTATATTTAAGAACAATCATATTTGGAGAAAACAAAACAGGACAAATGTGACCTAACATGGTGAAATCAGGCTTATATCAAAATTTGGATATTTGGAGTTATAAGTTTAATGAGAAAACTTCATATATGTACTTAAATTAGAAAAAAAATTATAACTCTAACTTTAGTAGAACCTGGGATATTTGATTATAAGCTGGCAAGGCAGACTTATCTAATAGTAGCTTATTTTTAGCAGCAATTTCTTGGGCGTGACCCAGTTTGACATGAGCCTGATTTCACCATGCCGCATCACAAATTCCCGCGCCACCAGGAAAAACATGCTGCCTTGTGAGTTAGATTGTATGACATTACCAGAGTAAACGATGGTGAAAGGGTTAAACTTATAGCCTACTGGTGATGCACGAGGCTCAACACCTGTAACATGATAACATTGTGTTATGACAATAATTTGTTCAGTCACGGATGCTTCTGTGCTGAGTTTCAATATCATGTTCTTTTACTTGGAATCACACCATGACATATCAAAATGTGCTTGAGAGATTTTAAGTTTGTGATAATTCTTACCAAGCGCAAGCAAAGCCTTGAGAACCTGCAATGCACCAGAAGCCTACGTACCATCACACTCTTGTGCCAAAACAGAAGAGAAAGATCTAGTAGACTGTGGATACAGATTATGCTGTGAGTTTTGCTCTTCTTTTGTATGTCTTCATTCAACTTTCTACTTACTCTCTGGTTTGGTCACCGGGCATGGCCATGTGCAGTAAAAAGGACATCAATTTATACGTTTGTGAAGTAACAATAAGTCTCCGGGGCATGAAGCAAAAACAACACAGATTAGTTACATATGATATTTCAAGAGTTAAGTTTGATGCGACCTACACGAAATAGGAAGCAAAATGGGATGTTTACTGTGTGGAGAATGTTTTCTTTTAGCATTATCATAACAACAAAGACAAATTCCTCTTTATCTTAGTAAATGTCTAAAGCTCGCACAACATTATAATCCTCAAACTATGCATAGGTAAGATTGATTTAAAAGAAATGAAATGTAAATTTACATCTATACTGTCCACAGTATTTATTCTAAGAAATGTCATCAAAGAAAATGTATGAGAAAGAATGAAAGATAGGATTTATTGCATTTTAAAAGATAAAGAGATGAAAGAGATTTTAGCCTCTTTATTTCATTGAACAACCAAACAAAGGTGAAAGAAATTGCAAATGTAACAGATGTCTTATAATCTCATGACTTATGGAAAAAAAACAACCTCCCAAAAACAACATTAATGATATATATAATTTTCACCTGGATACCTAGACCACATGAAAAAAATCCTTCTCTAAAAAAATAATGATTTACAAACAGAATCTTTTTGTTTCATTTAAAAAATATTTTATTGTCAATTAGTGGAAAAAAAAAAACTACCCTGTGATATATTAACTTCATCGGAGACAGTTTAGTGACGTACACCATGTAAATGGTGCTACTCTGCCCTGCTATTAAGGTTTTGTTTAGGTCCTGCCTTTTCCCCATGTCTTCACAATCACAGGGAAGGACTATTCAAAGATTGACACATCAGAAAAAGAGGAACTGTATCCTGTTCTTCTTCACACTTCCTCTGTATCACTGTATCAGTTATTCAGTATTCGGTATATATTAAAATTATGTTTTTCATTCAGTCTCTTCCCCAAATCAATTTATTTCTCACTTTGTAAGGATGCAGCAGATTACCATAGAATGATGCGTTAATAAGTAAAAAAAATTGGTTTGGCCAAGTAAAAACATGGAAACTACACAAAATGATGAAACCCTTAGAAAATTTTTGCTTTGCTACTCAGGTGAATGAGGTCATATATTTTAAACTGTACATAATGTTAAACCAATTTTTTTTCTGCGAATATATAATTTGCTTTTTATTAAATGCGTTATTCTTAGATAATGAACGTTGGTGCAATTTTTAAGAACATACAAAAAAAAAAAAAAAAAAAAAAAAAAAAAAAAACCAAGGACAAAAGTGCTGGTGAATTTCATAACAAAAAATGCAAAAATTGTGTGACCAACTTCAACTTTCTCCACAACATGTAAATCCACCTTTGGAAAGTTTTGTTTCAATTCGAAAAGCTTGAAAACTGGCAGCGAAACAGGGGAAACAGTTGTGGTTGCAGGGTTTGAAAGCTATAGACAATTTTTGTCACAGACTCACACTTTTGATCTTTTTTTTTACAAAACAGCAGCTTCCCTTGCAGGTACCTTACATATTTCTAAACTATAGTATGAATGAAACATAAGTAACACTTTTAGTTTTATGAATAACAATAATATAAAGGTGGTGGTAACATGTGAAAAAAACAGATAGCACTGAGTTTAAAACTACAAACTAAATCAGGAGTTTATGTAATGTTACGACATCAAAATTTTCACAGGTATAAACTACAACTTTTCCAATTTCTCTGTATCTGAACCACTGTGTGCTCTCCTGCTGCTGCTCGACGCCACCTGCCCTCTGCTGGGGGTACATTTGTGGTTTTGATAATACTATCCCTCCTGACTACAACAATCTGGGGACACTGGCCAAACTGTCAGCACACTCATCACATGACAAAACATTTGTCCTTGTCCTGGAACTGAATATGGAAATAAAAGGAAAAAATATTTATAACGAGTCACAAAAGCTTTGGAAAAAATTTCATTGGTTTGTTAAGATTTTTGCAGCACCAGCACAAAACACTTTCCACACAAAGGTTTAAAAAAAGAATAACAAAAATCTTAGGCTTGCTTTGAGGTAGATTACATTTGTTATAGTGGAGTTTGTCCACTTATCCTTAAGTCCTGATAATCTTAACAGATGCTTTGAGTATGAGCGGGACAAGCGAAGCTGTAACAGACCAGTCCGGATATATTTCAAACACCTTATAACTTCATATTATCTGTATTTTGACTTATTACCTAATCAGTATATTTTATGAAAGTGAAACGAGAGCAGTAAAATAAATATATTTAGACTTAACCAAATTGAAGTGCATTTATGAAATGGTAGACTATTGCATTATCTGTAATTAATGATTGAAAGGTCAAAGTTATGAATTAAGCATCCACTATTTATTCTGATCTGTTTTACTATCTTCTGCTCACTAGGATGAAGCAATTCATGGCCGACTTGCACTACCCTACTGCCAACCCTAACAGAAAGTCCCCACTGAATTAAAAAAGAACGGCACTAATCATCAAGAGGCTCTGCTCCTCACTGCAGTATTGATTAAGATAAACATAAATTTATGTCAGTATTCTAAGGATGGACATGGTACAAGCAAATTTGAAATTACTCGGACTGCTATCTGAAGCACCTGATATCCTTAGCTTCATTCATTTTGCTCTATAAACTATGGTGTAAAAGCAATATTTGAAAATTAAAAAAAAAAAAAAAAACTACTGGAGAAAAAAATCTTCTTACGTCTCCATCAGCAGAAGCGTCACGCAGACCTGATCGCCGCTGACTGTACTGGGTTACACTACGCATTCCTTTGGTCATCGAACACGAGGCGACTTCCTGTACAGGTCACAACAAAACAAATTCGAGTTTAATAAGGATCCTTAAGTGGTGGTCTCTGGGACATTAGTGTGCATAGCTTCCACTGACTGCAAAGCAAAGCTCTCTGAAGTTACACTACCTCTCCTTCAAAACCCTTAGCTTACACAGGCGATGCCCTAAATCTAACGCTTTAAATAGAAGACCATAATATAAACCAGTTTTGAGCATGAAAATTAATCTAAACAATTCTGCACATGCTGCCTTGGAAAAAAAATAATAAGATGATTCACCATCATAGAATGTTGATACAGGTATAAACTAGTCTAGCAAGTGCCTCTCCTTTAAAACTTTTGGTGCATGATGAGGCAATTTAAGAAATTTGTAAGAACTCTCAGATAAAAAATTTAAGGAGAAAGAAAAACATTACATTTTATAAAGTACACGAACTGAAATTACTTTAGTTAATATACAGTAGAATCCCTTTAAACCGAAATTTTGGGGTCCTTCTAATCCATTTCGGTTTAAAATAAGTCCATTTTTAACATAAATTTGAAAGGGAAAAAATCGAGCCCCAAAACTGCAAAATTACAAGTTGTCTCCCTTTGCAATTTTCAATCAAAAAAGCCCACAGACATAACGTGTGTTCATTTGTTCTTTGTTGATTGTTTTTTTGTTGTTGTTTTGTTTTCCTCTGTTTGAACTTCCCCCACCCAACTGGGAGTAGGGGTAAAATTAAAGTTCATTAGCTGTGCTATTTCCGCTGCCTTGCCTATAACAACTGGGCCTGACAATGGAACATTCATCGCCATTGCTTGGTGAAACCAGGCAAACACTGCATCCTCTAGTTCTTCGTGACTGCAAAGTTTCGTTTTCTTTATAGCCGGTCGGAATTTCGAGTCATCACGGGCCTTTTGTAGCTTCTCTTTGTCTTTCAAAATCGTAGACAGCTTTGAGTTAGGGATGCTGTGTTTCTTGCAGATTTCCGTTTTTTTTTTAAACTTCTTTTCCTC
>BMAT01006744.1:0-10716 GCA_019649035.1 Elysia marginata
CCCCCCCCCCCCCCCTGGTTCAACATCACTGAGAAAGCCGCTAAACAGCAGAGACGAAAAGCAGAGAGAACGTGGAGGAAAACTGGCCTTGCCGTTCACAAAGATTTGTATCTGGCAGAAAAACAAGAATATACTGAAACTCTTAAAAATGAAAAAAAGTAATTATGTCCATGAAAATGGGCAGCGTGGCGGAGTGGTTAGCGCGTCGGACCTGAGATCTGGAGGTCAATGCATCGACTCCCGACGATGCCATGTTGCAATTGCCTTGAGAAATTAAGCAATTCACCCTAACTTTCCCCAGTCCACCCACCTGTAAAATGGGTTCCCCGTTACAGTTCATATGTATTAGTCTGCTGTGGCATAAGTGGCGCTGCTCTGACAAATTTCCCGAAAGGGATAAATACAAAGTATAAAAAAAAGATCTCGGGTACCAGATCAAGTAAAGGTCTATTTCAAATCTTTAATAGTCTCATCAGAAAATGTAATGTTTCGTCACTGCCATCTCATAATTCTCACGATACCAAATGCTTTTAACGATTTCTTCACAAACAAAATAGACGTATTTAGAACAGAAATAGACAAAAGTCCCATCAAACCATCTTTCGAAAATTTTGCCAGTCATCAATTTCTGCATAAATTTAATAAAGTCACTGAAGCTGAAGTAAAGAAAATTATTGTTGAATCACCGAAGAAATTTTGTGAACTTGATACTTTACCTGCAGATCTTTTCTTTGAATGTATTGACATTGTATTGCCTTATACTACATACTGTTTTAATGAATCTTTAAGTTGAGGGCATGTTCCATCTGTTTTTAAACAAGCAGTTGTAAAAAGTTTGCTAAAGAAGAGCAATTTAAATTCCAACAAACTGAAAAACTATAATTATAAACCTGTTTCGAATCTACCTTTCCTATCGAAAGTCCTAGAAAACATGGTCCTTGCCCAACTTGACCTCCACCTGACAAAAAAATAACAACCTGAAAGAAAATTTTCAATCTACCTATAAAAGCAAGCACAGTAAAGAAACTACATTAGTTCGTGTTACATCAGAGCTATTGAAAGCCAGCAACGAGGCCAAAGTGTCTGTTCTTGCGCTACTTGACTTGTCAGCCGCTTTTGGCACGACAGATCATAAAACTTTACTCGATCGCATTTCCCACTCTTATTTAATCCAGGGTGAAGTTTTTAACTGGTTTACATCCTATTGCCAAAACCGAACTCACAAAGTTCTTGTTGGTTAAACGAACTCGATTCTAGTATTATGAAACATAGTGTTCCCCAAGGTTCTGTTTTAGGACCAATATCATTTTCACTTTGCTACCAAAATATTTCAGAAAAAACCATCCACTCATATTCTTTTAATTACCACCTTTATGCGGACGATCCTCAGATCTATAGATCAGTTTTACCATCAGAAGTCACGAAACTCGTATCTGAACCTAGTGGTTGTGTGTGAGCAATGAAAGAATAGATGACACATGAGAGCAAACAAGCTAATAATGAACAATGAAAAGACGGAGATTATGTTACTTGGAAACCCATCTTGACTCAAAGGGTTTTTTTTTTTAGGTTATTTGAATTTTAACGTCTCTTTTCAACTACAAGGTTATATCATAGACGGCGCTTGGGTCAATTGAAAGTGTGCTGCCACACTGTGATATAAGGAGCGCTTGCATACACCACACCCAGCCACATTATCCTGACACCGGGCCGACCAGACTTAGCACTAAATCCATAATGCCTGACACAAGGAGGATCAGCTGCTAATACCAATTTTAAAGTCCTTGGTTTGACTCGGCCAGGGATCGAACCTGTACCTCCCGATCACTGAGCGAGTGTCTTTACCGCTAGCCCACAGAGCCGGTCTGCTGTGCCCTGACGGATCCCAAATCTAGGTGATAGGGAAGACGAAGTCTTTTTGTAAAAAGGGACGCCGACAATCTTTTTCATTTTTTTTCTTCGGTGGACTAGACTTAGTGTAACAGGGTTTGTACAAACCAACGATATAGGCAAACAAAGAAAAATGTGAAAAGAGGCTGTGCGCGTCATGAAGATAGAATGAAGACATAAGTAGTGAGGCCTTTGAATCAAGACCAGCAAGCCCTGCATCAACAAGGCATGTTAAATCGATGTCTATTTTTTCACACCGAAAACGTCATGCCCGTTTCTTACAATTGAAGTAAAAAAATAAACCAATTAAGAAAACTGGTTGGAGATACGGCTTTCAACATTTGAGATCTGAACAATGATTGTAAGCAGGCTGGTCCAACACGCCTCATAATAATGGAAAACAAAAATGTAATGTATACGTGACTAAGTAAGTACAGATGCATAGCATAAATATTTAACCAGGGACACGCCATACAAAGAAAAAAAGAAGATATCGGATATTCTAATCGTTTTGTTTTAATTTTGTTTACCCAAAGGCACACTTCTTTGCTTTCTTGTTTGGTGACCTGACCTTCACGAGGATTGCAACCTAGACCACCGTACTCAAAAGATTAAATCCCAGCAGGCCACCATACTCCCAGGCAGCCTAGATTGCAACTCAAACTCAAGTGGTCTTTGTCATAGACTAGAATTTTTTCCCAAATTCTGAAACTAGCGAAAAAGAGGCGCTTGCAATACATCTGCTCGGTTCTTCATAAACACGTTTTCATGGCCACGGTTACAGTGGGCATTCAATCTTTCATTTTTAGCCCCGTCCCTCTCGTCCTACAGTGTCTTTGTGCGGCTTGTTACCTTTCCCCTTTCTCAAGTTCAAGTTCAAATATTTCTGTATTGTCCTCATAAGGCTCATTGTTTTCGTTTTCCAGCTTGACATACAGAAGACTCACAAGCACGTTCACGATAGGTAACAAATATGACTTAATTTTACACTGTCACTAACACTAGCTACCGAACTAGTTCAACCTTTTCGACATACAATGAACACTGCATCATAGCTCTCATTCGACTAACATCAAGTTGGCTGGTCAAAATCATCTTGGCCTTCCACCAAAGTAATGAGTCACAAGTGAGGGTTCGTGTCAAGTCGTGTCGAATAGGGAATGAGATTAGAAGTAAAACAAGAGTAACGTCCCTTTCCAGAAGACAACACTCCAAAATACTTTAGTGGTTATTGAAATCTAGACCTAGATAGTGGGGTAACTTTCTTACTTTTATAAACGATTTGACATCTAGAACTTAAAAACTATAGAGCTAAATAAAAAGTTTATCTTCATAATAAATCCGTCGCATAAATTTTAAAAAATTGTAATTTTTGTATTCATAAGATAGTGAAGAGACACCAGGAAAGTTCCGCTACTCTTGTTGAAATCTCATTCCCTATTGCCTCTTTGGTGACTAAAGCACAATGTAAAATGGACCCAGGTAATGTCACTTGGATTCATACCCACCATATTCAGGAAGAAAACACTCGAAACACCTCTAGCTAGGTTTAAATTTGATAACCACACCATAGAGGCAAAGAAAAGTCTTGCATTGTTCGCATAGTAATTTATATGATTTGAGAAGAAATGCAACCTTTGAAACTCAATGAAATATATTTTAGTTTGCTTCCAACTTGACAACCAGAATACTGAAATTTGAAGGAAGACGCTGTCTTTTTCTTATACTGTTAAATACGGCCTTAGTTATAAGACATTCAAGAGAAAGGTACCATCTGATTTGTTTGTTTGTTGTTTTTTTTTTTTTTTTGCATTTTAAAATTAAACCAAGGGCCATAACTCGGAGGAATTTCAACATACACGTATTACTAAGAATTTGGTATTTAACTTGATACACATCAGCTGATGTTCTTTTTTCTTTGCAATGCATCGAAATGTCCATATATTGTCAGTAAAGAAATGTTAAATGCATGTATCTGCAGTTTCACCTTTATTGACCTTTGAGTGACGTTCATGTGGCTAAATTGAAATTCCAATCGTCCAAAATTATAATAAATGTATCAAACTTTTGACATATGAAGAAATATAAACTTTTTAACGTGCCTGTAATTAAATACGTTCTGTCTAGCTTTTAGCAGGGGAGCCTGCGTTGTTGCGTAGTAGTGTACACGATTTAAGATTTTTTTTTATACTGAATGAAAATTAAAAGGTGTTTTATTTCTCTTAAAACTTGCTGACGTTTAAACACGGACAATGTGCCATAACTTTATACCGTTATTTACAAGTTATCTAAGGAAAAAGTAACATTTTTTGACTCTCTAAAGCCTACCAAGGGCCATAACTCGTACGAATTTCAGCACATTTAACCGGAAATGGGTATATGGATTGATGCACATCAGATCAATTTTTTGCCTATGTAATTTCTGGAAATCTCAATATAGTACTAACAAAGAAAGTTAAATACATTGAAAGCTATCCCCATCTGATTTTTTTTAACCTCTGGTTGATCTTCGGCAAGCCGAAATTAGTTTAACTCGGCCCCAACCTTAGCAAAGGTAATAGATGTTTTATTAAATGACAAAATATCGACGTTTTAACAGAATCAAATACTATCTATTTAGCTTTAAACTTGACAGCCACAATGCTTTAGTTAAAGGAGATAGGGTTGATTGCAAAAAGATATCTACTTTTTTTAGAAGAAATAACTTCCCAAACTGAATAATTATAAACTTTTAAATTGTCTATAGCTTGACGACCAAAATGCTGACGTTTGGACAAAGACATTGTGTTATTAATGTATTGCTACACATGGCAATATTTACAAATTGTTTCATGGAGAAAGGTGCGATTTTTTGCATCTACAAATCAGACCAAGGGCCATACCTCGTACAATTTTTTAAATATTTACTCAGAATTAAGAGTATATACGTTGATACACTCTAGGCCATGTTTTTTAAGCTACTTTATGATGTGTCGATTTGTCAATACATTAGAAGTAAAAGAAATTTTAAATATACTTATCCCAATTTGACTTTTATTATCTCTGGATGATCTTTTTCTTTGCCATCTTTGATAAAATTTTTTTTGGATTCCAAGTGAGCGTGTGTCCAGGCACGATAAAACCAAAAAAAAAATTCTCTTGCAGTTTTTTAAAGTTATTTTTCTTATTTCAACTGGACTACAACATTACCGTCTTCCGTCTTGGCCTGTTTAGAAAGTTTCAGGTGTTAGTTTTGTCTTTGTTATCGTGCCGGCTCTGTGGCCTAGCGGTAACACGCTTGCTCAGAGACCGGGGGGTGCGTGGTTCAATCCCAAGCCGAGTCAAACCAAGGACTTTAAAATTGGTACCGGTACCAGCAGCTGATCCGCCTAGTTTCTGGCATTATGGATTTAGTGCTAAGTCTGGTCGGATAATGTGGCTGGGTAATGTGACTGGGTGTGGTGTATTCATCATTGAAGCGCTCCTTACATCACAGTGTGGCCGCACGCTATCAATTGTCCCAAGCGCCGTCTCTGGTATAACCTTGTTGTTGAAAAGAGACGTTAAAGTTCAGACAACCTTAACTAACCTGTGTTATCGTTGTTGGTGTTATTATAGCAGTTATGGTTGTTGTAAGACTTGCCAGATCAAATTCAAAAGGTCATCTGTTAGCGCTGAAAAAGGCAACATGATAATCAACTATATCGGTCCAAATTATCCTCGATTTCATAAAAGGCATAAAAAATTAAATATGATTGTGCATGTTCGGCAAAAATAATAAGCCGAAAGGTTACAATGTGTAAAAAAATCCAATGAACAACGCTTGTGTTTTCAGCTGAGTTGCAATCTGTATGGGCGTGTGTGTGGTGAGCAACAGCTGCTGCAAGTGGGCTGTAGCAAAGAGTTTGGAGAGAAAGAGCGCCAAGACACGCTGGCTACGCGTATACGCCACGCTGCATAGCAACAGAAATGGAGCCGGTAAATTTAAAAGATAATAGCGGCAAGTACAAACACACATACTACACAGCCTACACTAAACCTCTAGGCCTATGCTTTGTTTACCGGTTCTATTCGCATGCGCTTTTGTTAGCACTGTTGTCACAGAGAGTTAGGCTCAGTTCTCTCTCTTGCTCACTATTAAATTCTCTTTGGCTGTAGTAAAGACCACCGACAATAGAAAGTCGCGGGCTCCGACTTAATGAAATACCAGGTAGATCTAGGTCCAATTCAGCTCTCTCTCAATACTGCTTGTTTTAATAGCCTGCAACGGCTGTATGCTAAATATAAGGCTATTATTTAGATAAAAGATATTGACTCTCAACTTTTAACTAACGGCTACCGAACATAATCCAAGTCTGTTCAAAGAACCGTAATGTTTTTGAAATGGGTAGGAGGGGTTATCTAGTTTTAAATTGAATGGGTATGAACCTGGGCCACCGTACTCAAAAGGCCTGTCAGGCAAAATGTAAACAAACTTGTGCATGAGAGTTCTAATGATCTATCTCCATCGAGTCCTTAGTATAGTTAGGGCACATGAGAACTCAACTAGTGCTCTCCTCTTATGGGCCGGCCCAAAACAAAGTTACATAGAAAATATAGGGAATATGATATCTACTCATGTTGGAGTATTCGGTCTGTTCAGTATGGTGGCCAAGGTATAAACTTTATTGATTGTAGAGAATACTAGATCTATATGTTTTGCCTGAGTGGTATTAATTGACGATATTATGTCAATCTCATAGTTCGACCCAAGTAAAAAGCTGTAAAATCAAATCAAAACTGACGAGAATGTCATCTATTGGGTCTGACTGAAATGAGTTGAGCGAACAGGTTAAAAACTTATTCAAAGTTTGTAGTTGATTGTTTGAATTTGAACGTCTCTTTTCAACTACAAGGTTATATCAGAGACGGCGCTTGGGACAATTGAGAGCGTGCTGTCACACTGTGATGTACGGAGCGCTGCATATACCACACCCAGTCACATTATCCTGACACCGGGCCGACCAGACTTAGCACTAAATCCATAATGCTAGACACCAGGCTGATCAGCTACTAATACCAATTTTAAAGTCCTTGGTTAGACTCGGCCGGGAATCGAACCCGTACCTCCCGATCTCTGAGCGAGTGTCTTTACCGCTAGGCCACAGAGCCGGTGAAAGTTTGTAGATCAAGCTGATTCGGTTCGTCTGCAATATTTTTGTATAATATGAGTTGAAGGATCGCAGGTTGTCCAACCCAAACACACATACACACACACACACACGTAGATCAGCTGGGAGAAGAACCAGGGGTGTGGTGGTAAAGAGGCTTGATGTAATCATGAAGAGCCTCTGGTTGGGTTTCATGCAAATTGTGCTCTCCAGGCAAACGCGACATGTGGTTTACAACTCACACAACTCATTAAAATAATAATCAGCTGCTGGAAAGTGAGATGTGAACAGAATGAGTCTGGTCAGGACGCGCAGTATACATGTAATACAGACCTTTAGCACACGCACCGTGTCTCACTACGCGTACGTGAAAATCGGGAAAGCAGATTGAGTTACTATAAAAATAATGAAACCAGTTTCTAAAAATAGACCCACAGACGTTCTATTTTTAGAAACTGGTTTCATTATTTTTATAGTAACTCAATCGGCTTTCCCGATTTTCACGTACGCGTAGTGAGACACGGTGCGTGTGCTAAAGGTCTCTATTGACTCAATCCCCCCTTGGCCCACTGGCCCCAGTTCAAGCCCTGTCCCTAAGAGAAGGAAGGTAAATCGTCCGTATCGGATGCAGCTAGATCTAGATCTAGAATCTAGGTCTAGAAATCTGTGCAAAATTGTACTGAAAAACGGTCAACTTCAACGAACCCACTTCAGCTTATTTATGAACCAAACGTGAAATGAAAATTACCTAAATAACACTTCAATAGAAAAAGAGAAGGTAACATCGTCCATATTAGGCGCAGCTAGATCTAGACCTAGATTCTAGCGCGGTCTGTAGTGAGGGGTGAAACCGAGACGTTCTTACTACCAGGCCATCCAGCCCAAGTGTAAACAAATTTGTGCCGAAGTATCATTTTGACCTATCTCTTTCAATCCTTAGTATGAGTTAGAACATAAGCAAGCTCAAAAATATTTTGGAGTAAAAGGCCGGCCCTTTACACGCTAGTGTTAAACTTACGGGGTTAGAGGTGTGTTAAGTTTGGGGTAACTGGCCTAGGTTTAGACTGTCTCGGACCAAACCTTCCAAATCAATGTAAGCAAACTTTTTAAAAGTCTTACAATGACTTATCATTTTGGTAATTTGAAGTGAGTTAGATCACATGCAAACTGAGCACCCGGTGTGTTGAGGGTCAGGTCCTTGGCACGCTAATGTTAAACACAGGAGGAAAGACATCAGTTGACCTGCGATGATTCGGCCGTCTGTATAGGTAGCACTGATGCGGACTTACAAAAACATCTTTGGTGATAAAAGTAATGATCATAAAATAGTTTTCGTCAGCCTTAAAAATCATAACTATATTTACCGCTTTTAAACACGTTTGAATCAAGTTTGCTTTAACATGTTCAGTCGCCTTACTTGAAACCACTGAAGGTGGTCAAAGTTATAAAAGGAAGAAACAGTAAGCTGGAGTAGAGGAATTTTTCATAGCGACAAATAAAAATTACCTCCTCATAAAATCTGTTCACGGCCTGATAATTGCCCGTTGCAGCAGCGTGTTTCGATGTATTCAGTTGGGCTTAGATGTCGCGCTAACAATAATTATGATTTCGGGTTGATCATTGAGATAAAGCCATAGCTCTCAACACGCGCGAGAGTGCTTGGGTGAGTGAGTGATGTGTGTGAGAGAGGCATGGAATAGAATGATGGGGTGGAGTAAGAATGAATTTATTGTGTAGAACAAATAAAGAAATTTCAGATGAAGTACCCTTTGCACAATGAGAACAGTTTTCTTTTAAATCGGAAATTCGTATTGGTGTGCAAGTTGTTGCGGTGCAAAAGAATGACAATCATTACATGTATCAGATCAGATGGCTCCATGATTGTGAAGAAGAGCGAAACAAAATTTGAACTATGTCGGTTGTTGTAAATTAGCGAACAAGCGTTCAAACTGAAACTTCTGTTGCGAAATCAATTAGTTTATAGGCTATAACCACAGCCGTGTACGAGTTAGTGGTGGGGAGTCGCCATGGTTGAGAGGTTGCATTGTGTTCTTAGTGGATGCCACTGACACCAGTTACAGCTGTGCGTGGAGTAAAGGTCCTCTGGTAGCCTTTGTGCTCATCTCTGACACACTTTTAGCTTAGGTTTTTAGATGCCCCACTAAATTGTAAGTGCGTAATTCTATGATATCTAAATTTCGATTTGCATACAGAAATAATATTTTGAGAGTAGGGGATAAAAGTGGAGATCAAGTTATCAAACCAGAGGGTCTTTTTTTTTAACCTACTGCATTCTGTTACATCTTGTTGTGTTACATCTTTTTCAGTGATTTTCTTCCCAAGTACATCTTAAAGATGCCATGTATTTTTCTTCAAACTAAATATTTGTATTAACTAACTCTCTCTACAGCAAAAACATGAGACGGCAAACCAGCAAACTAGAGCATCCTATAGAATCTTTCCACCACTGGCAGGCGGATGCTACATATGCTGCTATCATGCTAAGAACAAAGTTGAACTTGTTTATTTCAAAGCTCCTGTAGGTCTAAGAATCTTGCAGAGCAGATCTTACAAAATGAATCAAAGGTCATTGATTAGTCGTAGCCTACTGTAAGATCTTTTATTGCAAAAATTCTCTGTCAAAGAGGTTCATTGTAAGTTTTATCATCTGTAACAAATGTGGATACGTAACACTTTGTACGTTGACCTGTATAGAAACAGCAGTTGAGTATAATTATGCCCATGTATCTTCGCTAAGTTCTTTTTGAAAAGTTTGCACACAAGAAAACTTTCGTTTAAGAAAAAAAAAACTAGCCAGGGGCGCGCATGTATCAGTGAGGCTTGGGGATTCAAGAAGTCAGGATCCCCGGCCGAGTCAAACCAAGGACTTTAAAATTGGTATTAGTAGCTGATCCACCTGGTGTCTGGCATTATGGATTTAGTGCTAAGTCTGGTCCGCCCGGTGTCAGGATAATATGACTGGGTGTGGTGTATGCAGCGCTCCGTACATCACAGTGTGGCAGCAGCACGCTTTCAATTGTCCCAGGCGCCGTCTCTGATGTAACTTTGTAGTTGAAAAAGAGACGTTAAAATTCAAACAACCAACAAATCAAGAAGTCAGAGACAATAACTGAATAACATATACATAAATCGAAAGCCTTATTACAATTTAAAAACAATCTTGGCAGCCAAACAGAAAACTATGCAGCAAAGTTAATGCAGAAATTTTGGTATGTCTTTTTTAATTGCCATCTTGAGGCCTTCTTGTCCGCAGCCGAAAGTCAAGTCAAAAAGTCACAACCTGTTGCCTACAAAAGAGAAGTAATTTACTGTATAGGATAAGGAAAATCAGCCTTAATACGACCAACAAGATTCCCAACCGCACGCAGCTAATGACACTCGGAGCAGATAAGCTTTAAATAGGCTGGCCATGACATAAACACACCATAATGCTTCAATTATAATCACGCAACTCTAATCAGCTGTTGATCTCAGAGTTAGAGTGGTTGCATAATAAATAAAGGTATGTAAAACAGCACAGGCGTTTGTTTATTTGTCTTAAATGTAGTGTATGATAAAAGAGTTTTAATTGACGTGTTGGTTTCAAAGCAGACCCCGTTTATCATAATATTGCTCTCCCTCTTCTGTTTCCCTC
Organism: Elysia marginata; assembly: GCA_019649035.1. Classification (NCBI taxonomy): domain Eukaryota; kingdom Metazoa; phylum Mollusca; class Gastropoda; family Plakobranchidae; genus Elysia; species Elysia marginata. The sequence continues at coordinate 10,675 of BMAT01006744.1, forward strand.
CCCGCTCTCTCTTTATCTCTCTCTCTCGCTCTCTCTCTCTCT
>BMAT01006749.1:9308-19409 GCA_019649035.1 Elysia marginata
TCCATGGGCGGTAGTTGCCAGGCAGTAAAAAATCAGCATTTTGTAATACAAATCTGAAAATAGTATTTTCTAATATTTTCGCAAAAAAATCAGTATAATACTGATTTAATCTGTATGATTGACAGGTCTGAACTAATGCAAGCTTGATTAACGAATTCAATCTCCTGATTGCAAAGAGCTACCGTAGACAAAACAGGCTGTCTCAATAAAGAATATCGTCCATTGGAAATACCGCAAATTAGATACATTTTGCATCGGACTTAATATCAAACCTTAATTAGTCAACGACTATCGATATTACCCTTGACTACTAAAAGAAAAACACATGGCAATGGCCAGGTACGCTCATAAGGCAAGTCAAATTTAACAAATTCTTCATAAGCGATAGGAAGATCGGGAAAGTTCGGGAATAATAGAAATAATTAATTTAGTAACTGCAGAGCTTGAGATAGGGCCTAAAATTGTGAATCTCATGATGAGATCATGACCTTACTTTTGATAATTTTTTCAAGCAAAGTAAACCACGTTTGAAAAACTTCATAAAAACCAAACACCAACAGGTGTAAAAAACCAACTGCATACCTCCATCACCAGCATTTCCACCTCTAGACTTTGCAATGGAGTCCAATTCATCAAAGAAGAGAACACACGGTGCTGCTGATCTGGCCTATAAAAAATAAGGTAAAAAACAATAAAAATAGATTGCAAAGCTAAAAGCCCAAAGTTTATAAAAATCTATAAAACCCTCCAATCAATCTTGGCTTTGAAGCTTACAGGTACTCAGTAAATGAGTAATGCTATTTGTAGGTTCGATGATCTTGAAATATAAAAAAAAAGTCATTCCATTTTGCTAGTGCAGTGAGAATATAGTGTCGCAAAAACAAAAACCTTTTAATTTCTTTTTCTGACATGGCAATCAAGACAGCATGATATCATAATGCATTACAGATACCACTGATGGTAATTAGAAGCAGGCTATGCACCCCTGTCTTACTCCTTGTTCATCATAAGTAATTGTACCAAGTTTTGAACTTAACTGGAATTGAGGTTATTACAAGAAAGATAAGAATGAAATGTGAGCGCCTACAAACAATGAATGCCAAAGGGTAATTATACCCATTTCAGAAAATTCATGAAAATTGCCACTAAACAGCTGCAATCACTACAAATAAATTTAAAAAAAAAGAAAACTTCTGAAGACCTACTTTATCAAAGATATCCCTGACATTTGCTTCAGACTCTCCAAACCACATAGTAAGCAGCTCTGGGCCCTTGATGGAGATGAAGTTGGCTTGGCACTCATTAGCAATAGCTTTGGCCAGAAGGGTTTTACCACACCCTGGAGGTCCATAAAACAGAACTCCCTTTGATGGAGTCATTCCAAACTTGAGGAACTTCTCAGGATGTTCCACAGGGTACTAAAACCAAACAAAAAAGTGCAAGTTAAAACGAGCCAAACATTGCATCTTAATAGAACAAAAAGACACCTCATAGACACAAACATGCAATAGTTTTCCCTTTTGCTCCTATAATAGATAATAGCAATTGTCAACAAACTACAAATTTCTCACAGTTAAAAAAAACAACAAACATACAAAGGCAAAATGCCATTCCTGTATCTGATATCACCATGACACTTACCTGAACAAGTTCTTGCAACTCTTTCTTGACATTCTCCAATCCTCCAACATCATCCCAAGTGACATTTGGTACCTCCACAGAGGTCTCACGCAGAGCGCTTGGGTTGCTCTTGCCAAGAGCCCACTGAAAGACATAAGGAACAATATTTGGTTTTTTTTCACAATATAATTAAAAAAAATATAATACATTTATCATTGTGTAATTTCTCAAGAAAAATAACCCCTGCTATAATTTACTTTATTATGTCAGTTCAATGAAAACTGCCTACACTTCTGCTTACCCTAAAGTTTTCCATTGTCACAGCAAGAGAATCCAAGACTTCTGCATCAATCTGATCATCCTCCAGATCTATAAGATCCATTTTTTCACGGATCTGTTGAAGGGCAGCTTCTGAACACAAAGCAGCCAAATCAGCACCCACATGGCCATGGGTCTCAGAGGCCACCTGAAAAAATTACAAAATAAAAATTTTCAGTGGAAAAATAAAAGCATAGCATAAAGATGTTTCTTAGAATCTTAAAAAAAAAATATCCTAAATCATGAATTCACTGTATTTTAGGTTTTACAGTCTCTGTTTACAAACCAGAAGCAGAGTTTACACAGAATTAGATCTCATTCAAAAGCTTATATGACACCTCTGCAATAAAAAGTGTTTGTTACATTATGTTTTAACATCTACCTGCTCCAGGTCAACATCATCTCCAAGCTTCATATTCTTGGTGTGAATGCGTAGGATCTCAAGTCTGCCGGTGGCATCAGGAATACCAATATCTACTTCTCTGTCAAAACGTCCTAAAACACAGCAAAAAGGAAAAAGGTGAGGGGTTAGGAATGTACAAACATGATAAGTTTCATAATTTCTATAAATAACCCAACCTTTAAGGGTTCTCTTGTAAAAGAGCAAAACATGTTTGCGGCAAACACAAAAGATAAGGCACAAGTCAAAGAAACTAGTCACCAGAAAAAATTTTAACACAACGCTCTGTTGAATTATTTTTATGTTTGCACTGCTTTCATCCAGGACTCAGACTTGTAAAAATCTTCCCACTCAAGCTCTTTCAGGTATATCAGAAAACAATATTAAGCAAAATAAAACCCACGCACTCACACAAAATCTAAAACAATAAAAGACTGTAAGCTCATTCACCAGCAAAACAGAAAAAAACTCAGATCTTAACTCAGTGTCTATGAGTTCCATCATGGCGCGAGATCAAGTTTCTAGAAAAGATACCAATTTAGCCATGTGGCAAGTTTCTGTAAAACAATTGATCCACATACAATACAGAGTAAACCCTATTTTCACCTCTGGGGTGCAAACGCAGCCCGATACCATGTTTTTTGGCTCTAAAATCATCAATTTTTCACTTATAAACATGAAATTTCACAACTTTTCCTAATTTAATCCCATTCATCACTTCTCCAAATTACAATTTACATGCCTCTCACGTGCATAGTCTACTCCACCCCAGATGACATCCCCTGGAATATGACATTTTATTTGTTTGGGGTGTGTGCACCCCCTTATAAAAATTAAAAAAAAAACAAAACAAATAGCCGGAAGTCCTATTTTCAGTCGCCTCATAAGTCAATGTATTATAAAATTTAAAAAATAAGTGATACCCCAAAGAATGAAAAAGGTTTCTTTTATTCATTATTCACTTCTATAACATTAGAGGGTGCATCTGCACCCCGAAGAATGAAAATAGGAATATCTCGATTGTTTTCTATATATATATATATAGCTTGTAGTTTTATGGGGTGCTTCAGCATCCCAAAATAATAAAATAGGAAAGGTTCTTAAGAGGTAAAATAGGGTTAAGACACAAGATTACTGCTTAATCAATACACCATGCATGGACTCTGAGACAATAATTTTCCTATTGTCCTGCATTTAACTTTTACCTCTACAAATTAAGGATACAAAGATTTAAGGAAGGGCATTTATCATAATATAATGAAATAGTTCTTACCAAACCGCCTAAGGGCTGCGTCAATGCTGTTGGGCCTGTTTGTGGCAGCCATGACAATTACATGCGACCTTTGTTTTAACCCATCCATAAGTGTCAGCAGTTGGGAAACAATACGACGTTCCACCTCCCCATGGGTCTAGATCAATATTTAAAAATGAGGTGGGGAAAAAAACCATCAGATGAACCAAAACTTTTATGTTCAATTTCAAACCATTAGAAAGAAAAAAAAAGAAGGATGCACTCAAATTTTCAGAAAATAACTGAAAATCCTAACGCTCCATTATCACCTAAATAAGCTGAGCCTACAGAAAATATTTCATTTATGGGCACTGTATTATCATCGTTGATGGGATCAATCTTGTGTGGGATCAATTTGTGTGTTCATTCAGTTTCTCAGACTTAAAAGATGGAAAAGAACTGAAAAATATCATCCCTGAAAAACATTGAACAGATGATACATTATCACTAATGAACAAACAAAACTATTAAAAAAAAAGCTTACCTTCTCTCGCTTTGGAGCTATAGCATCTAATTCATCAATGAATATAATAGCTGGGGAGTTTTTCTCAGCCTCTTCAAAAGCCTTTCGAAGGTTACTTTCAGATTCTCCAGCCAATTTGCTCATGATCTCAGGACCTGGTGAATGCCACAATTAACATTTTTCGTTGTGCTGATAAGCAAAGATAGCTAAAACATTTCATCTAAATTACACCAACATGGCAGTCTTAAAATAGATATGATTTTAAAACATGTTTTCTGAGCAAGCAATTATAAAAACTACAAACATACAGAAACGTTTACTTTCTTTTTGGGTTCTCAAGTAGCCTCCTAATTTGGCTATCTCCTGACATCTTAGTTTTTCAAGACCCTTATTCCCTCTCAATTAAAGATAGACAAAAAAAAAAAAACAAAAAAAAAACAAACAAACAAAAAAACAAAAAAACCTTTGAATTTCAAACTTGGGCAAGGCAAGTATGACAACCTTAGATCACAAAAAATTTAATGAAAGGAAAAGGAATTTAAAAACTTTATAAAGGTACCGTTAATCAAGAAAAAGAAGGCGCCGGTTTCATTTGCAACAGCCCTGGCGATTAAAGTCTTGCCAGTTCCAGGTGGACCGTACAATAAAATTCCTCTTGGTGGCTGTGGATAAGAGTAGAAGTAAAACCATCTATAAATGAGGCAAAACAGTATTTTTCTTCTCTGCTCATGGCTCATTAAAAAATCAAATTGACTTTCATTAAATAAATACATTTATGCATAAAATTTGACCAATTATTTCTGCCATTACTAGCTTTAACCAACCAGATCTTCTCTAAATTTTTTCAGAAACACCAAAACGGCAAACTTCAGATTTACAGAAATATGACTATGGTACCTGTCTTTCATAGCTTTAAAGAAATCTACATTAAAAGTTATTTACTTACTTTGACACCAATGGCCTTGAACAACTGGGGATGTCTCAAGGGCAGCTCCACCATCTCTTTGATCTGAGCCAGCTGTTTACGACAGCCACCAATATCATCATAGCCAACCTCGTTTAGCTGCTCCTCCTCTTCCTGTTCAAAGAAAATAATTTGGATTAAACTTTGGGGGAAAACATGTTATTAAAGTCACTAGCTTAAAAAAACGTGTGTACCATAGTTATTTTCATTGTATATTGTTTCCAAATTATCTATGTTTGAACCAAGGAAAGGTAATGACTGAAATTAATAAAGCCTGTGTTGTAAACAATTGTTATGTCTGTTTTTATTAGTCTGCCAATGGAAAACTAAACAACACCCTGATTAAATAAAGACGTACGACCAAGTATCATAAAGGCATCACTTTTAACTTAAACTGTTTGCAACCAGCGCAAGAATTCTGGATAGGCAATTTCCTTCTGATTTTTCTAGGGAAGCAAGCTTTACTCTTTGAGCAGAAGTCCTTTTTAGGACCTTAGTGTGTTACTTTCAGTTCCACCTTTCAAATTTGAAAAAGAAATTCACACTTTCTCCATGATATTGTCCATCAGGTCAAAAGACCCTTCAACAATAGGCCCACTAAAAGCAGACAAGGTTGGTTAACAAAAGTTGGTATTCAGGCTGGCCATATTTGAATTGTTTGAATAAATGGCAGAACCAGTCAGTATCAACTCTGGAATTCTTGTTTGGGCGCATCAAAACTTACTCTCTTTAATAATAATAATGAGCCTTGGTCATGTTGCGAGTTACGTTTCTGGATCGCGAGATCGATAAAATCTAAGTTAGAAGAATCCATTAGTAAATGTCTTGAAATGACCTAATGTAGACCTAGATTTACATCTTATAATCAAGCACAAGCTCATGTTATGAGCCTTGATATAGGTTTAGTTTGTAGATCTAAATCTATGCAAGCACTAATAGATCGGTATTTTTAATATTACTAATTATGATCTCAAACTCTGCGGTTTAGAAACTACTCCCTTAGATAATTATGGCTTTCCATTTGTTTTAACGTGTATCAGAAAATTAAACTAGATCTAGATCTATTGTCAAAGCCATCAAGCCCAACAAGGGGACGCAGGTAGTCAGCCCCATGGCTGCTGCGCCAGGGCTACCCCAGGGAGGAAGACTCAAGCCCACTAGTGACCAGCAGATTGAACAGTATGGGTCATACTGCCCTCCCGTCTACGATTGAAAAGGCGAGGCCAAAGTGGTATGTTGATGGGCGCCTGACCAAATTCCTGCAGGCAAATCACCTCAACCACCAGGATCCCCGCCCTGCCGCTCACGGGTCGCACCTCATGGCCAACAAGGTGCCCAATAGTCGGGAGAGAAGTAGATTTAGAGGGATAGAAGAGTCAGACAGGACGACAGAAGATGGAAAGAAGACAAAGCAAGAAGGAAAGAGCTTGTCCTTAGCAGCCTTTTACTGTGTCACGCGAGACAAACATACGGTGGGTATAATTCTTTGCTCCCCTCCGAATGAGGGCCCCATACCCCATACACGGGCAAAAATCAGGGATATTGCGGAAAAATAACACCCATGATTGAGACTGACAAGTTATCAATTTTGTCCAAGAGCCATCAGTACAAAAAAAGACTGGAACTATTAGTCCAAATTATCTTTCAAAACAAAATTTCAATTAAAATCATTTCAATTTAATATGCAATAGGTCTATAGATTTAAACGCAGAACAGAGCTGTCAATTTATATTTTTTTAAATGTCTATATTTTGGTCAATCACGAGCTTGATTTTTATACATGTACTTGGAAGCTGTAACTAGCTAGTTAGAGTAGTTTTTCTTTGTACATAATCAAAATAAAGCTGAAGTACTTGATTGAAAACAAAAATATACAGCCTCATGTGCACAGTAATACGACTAGATGGATTGAACCAAGAATTGTATCTTGCAGATGAGAGAAAGAGTGGAGCACCCTAAACTAGTAGAACTCACCTCTCTTTTTACAGGTTCTCCTTCACAATGAATCACAGTGTCTGGTGCTACTATGCAGTAAGGTTGAGGATCAGTTTCAATGACTTTGAACTCTACAGCTCTCATGCCTCCACGTACGAGGAAAATGTCCCCCTTCTTAATAGGCCTGTATGCTTCAAGAAAGTAAGGCTTCAAGAAAACCTCAAATAAGTTCCTAAATGGATAAGAAAATAATGGAGAAGATTTTATAAAAGCCATGAGAACACACCTCCGTTATTCCTTAAAAATCAACAAAATATATCTATCCTTTAAAAAACATGTGTACCCTCCTTCACAAGCAAAATAAAAAAAAAAAGATTCGGGTTGCAGAATCTTGACATTGTTTCAAAAACAAAGCCTTTGAAAAGTAAATTTTAATTTTAAAAAAATCTGATTATAAACTTAATTATATGCAAATAGGAGATAGGGGATCATTCTGAAGTTACTACTTCACAACAGATCACAAACCAATCCTCTAGGTTCAGTGCAGATGAAATGAACTGAATGCAAATGCTTAACAAAAATTTTTTTCTAAGGACTGTCAATTTTAATTTCTATGCATTGATATTGACATTCAAGGAAAGAGTTTTCCCCCATACCTTTATTTAATATATTGCTAACTAGTATACTGTCTAAAAAAAAGCACTAAAATTCACTCACCCTGCCAGACCTTCAACAGTGTCATCGATAGGTAAGACATGTATTCTCTTACCATACTTTACATCAGGGCATGGCTGGATGCTAGTTTAAAGTTAAAAAAGGAACAGAACTTTAATACGGTACAAATGATAAATTCCAAAATAAGAAACAGACTAATGAAAAATGTTATCTAGTATTTGTATGAGACTAAGACCCTCTAAAAAAATCTAAGATGAAAGACTCATACCCCCACCACCTTCTCTCCTTGCACACAGCATAAGTATCTAATGATGCTAGAGATAGCATTTAATATGTTATCCTGAATCAAAGTATGGTTGGTTGCAAATTTTAGTTCAAATATTACCATCTGAGATTAAAATCAAGAGGTGAATCTAAAAACGAAATTAATAAATATGGATTAATCTTAAGATTTGGAAAGACGTCTCGAAAAAAAAAAAAGACACCTTAAGATACTGCCTTTTTCCTTAACTCTCTTCCTTCCTCTTCTATATACTTTAATCACTTGTGATCTATGATGCCATCAGTGAATAAATCAACTATTTGTCATTAAATGGAAGCAGAAAATTATTTCCTATGTTTAATAAAAGCTAAATTTAGTACACTCAGATTTATGTTCGACTCCTAAACTAGTAGGGAAGGAGGAGAGTTCAAGTAGAATGTTACATTTTTAAATATACCTGACAACATCTCCTAATCGCACACGCAGATTATTTCTCACACATCTGTTGATCCTGATTTTGTCGTCTGTTACAGTTTCATCTGAAAGCACGATGCAAACTGTTTCTTTCCTACGTTTACCTTTCAACAAGACTGTGTCGCCACGAAAAAGCTGAAGTTCATCCATTTTTTTCTGTGACATTTATAAGATTAAAAATAGAAAAAAGGGCTAGTTATATTCTTGACACAACATTTTAAAACTGTTGTGAAATGTAAGTTTTTGTTAAGCTAAAAAAGCAACAAGTCTTGTTAAGGCAGTTGCATAAATTACAAATCTAAACATGTACATCTGTGAAGTAGATATTTCACTTTTGTTATAGGCACTCTCCTTAAATTAAAACAATGGTTTTTAAACAAAACAAAAAAAAAAGATCTTGTTTGGACACTTTTTGTAACTTAAGCTTTATTTATCAACTTCACAATATATGATTTCATTACTTTTACTCATCAAACAAATTCACTTGAACTTAACATGACAACAAGTCCTGACCCCTCAGGAGCCCCTGGCACAGGCTAAATTTCCCTTGGCAGTACTAATGCAATTCTTTCCAGAAAAATCTCTCAAACTTTTAAAATTCAATCATTGCCTATCCTGTAAATAGCTATGTTTCGGCTTTTCCTTCAACCACAAAGTTGAGAATATTTTTAAAATTTCTCTTGAGCATCTTCATGAGATATCTAAATGTTTTAACTCACTGACTACCAGGTATTTGAACTCTGTCTATTCCCTGTGTACCAGCCATTTCGGAGGTATTTTTAAAAAATCACTGTGATTTTGCTATTAAAGTTTGACCTTTGGAATTTGTATCATGTTTAGTCAAGATAATGAAGATTCTAATAAAACAAAAAATTTGAGTCTGTGTCAATTTTTTTATTTTTTACAACAAAAAAAAACAACAACGAAAAAGGTAAACATTTCCTTTACCTTTACCTTTGGCCTGACTAGGTTTGGCCCTTTCACCCTTTGGTGGCTCATAATCGGGATCTATATCATCTTCAATAATGCTTTCAAACGCTATTTCATCCTCAGAGTCTAGAATCTAGATCTAAGTTTGACCGAACAGAAATTTGTCAACAATCCATCTTGGAATCAGCTGAAGACTGCTAGAGGTGTCGTAAAAATGCTCTCCTGCCGGTTGTATTCGTCCTAAACGAACTTCGTTTATATCATTCAAAAGCTAAGTGGCTATGCTAGCGGTTGCCGTAGCTTTCCCCGCAGCTGTAGTGATATTAAGATAGGAAAAAAAATTCACAAGCTGAATCTCACGGGGGTTGCGGGACTCGTATTCAGCAGTAAAAATCAAAATCCCATAACGTTTGCGGGGAAAGTAGTCAGTGAGTTTAAGGAACCAAGAGCAAGGAAGCACTATAGCAAGATTAATATAGGTAGCTTTACAAGCTAGTATTTATGAACAAACTTTTGAAACTTGTTTTGTGTTATACTTTAGGGATCAAATTCTTACCTGAGAGAGTGAAACAACTGAATTGTCCTCGTTGATGGCTTCTTCCACAAGGAGTCTGTTGGGGCGCTCCTTGCGGCGAAGAATGGCAGTAGCCAAATCTTCCTCACTGTAATAGAGTGAAATTGAACTGAGGTGACATTTCTAAATTATTAAGAGATACACTAATAACAAATGGGTTTCAAGTGAGAAAAGACTTTAAAAAGAAAAAACATT
>BMAT01006749.1:69566-105586 GCA_019649035.1 Elysia marginata
TAGAAAAAGGTTATAAGTTTTAAAACATTTTCTATATAGAGAATAGGACTTTGTCTTCATTCAGAGGATGTTGCGTCTAAAGAAACACTTTCATTGAGTTGAAAATAAATCTAACAAGAACAAAACAATGAATCTACACATCTCTACAGTGTTTTCGCCGATGAGCAGAGCTAGTACAACTGTCTCTTAAACACGAACTTACAAGCTACCTCTTCAACCACTCTATACTTTCTTCGCTCACTCTGAAAAAGAAAACAAAGGAACGCTTCTTTACATAAAACCTACTTGTCAACGTCACGCATCGTACGACAGTGCCCCTCTTTAAAAGCCAAGTTTTTTCAGTTCATTACACTACACCGACTTGTGTGAGCAGCTCGAGATAGATCCAAGATTTTGTACCAACCAGCAATGGCTACTAAACTTTTCATTATCGCCATCCTCATCAACGCATCTTTTGCCTTTTGGTTCCACAGACCGACTCCTGTAGCCCAGGCAGATGGCAGAGGTAAGAGTTTGCAAGCTTTATGATTCGCCAACTGCTAGAAAAACAAAATGTAGTGAGCACTTCTTTGACATCCTTTGCTCCTCCTCTTTTCCATGCTTGTTTTAAAATGGAGGAAACACACTGGGGGACGGATGGTTGCATTTAAATAAGTCGATCAATGAAAACGAAGTTGAAATGAAAAGTGCAACAGCAAGCAGTTAATGTAACTTTAATGTTATTTTAAATGAATATAAATAAGACACTTCATTTTTTTCCCTACGGCCATGGAATTTTTTTTGGTCGTGTTTCGTTACACAAAATATATACATAAATAGATATATTTATATAAAGGACAACGAGCAACACTGTCGCATTAAACAAAGGTAGGTCTAGGCTACTATGTATGTACGATTTCAATTATTCTAAATTTGCTCATTTTTAACTTTCCGACCTTCACACCACGACGTAAAACAGTTAGAAATGAGGTCATTGTGGACAGATATTATTATAAGGGAAAATACATGAAAATCATAACCACTTTAATAATTTCGTAGATGCAAAAAATCTACATGCATAACAATCTAGGTACCGGGTATTGTAAAAGAAAGACAGATAGATAAATAGATAGGGAGGGACAGGGACAGCGTAAGAGAGATATGGAGAATGGAATCAACGCATAAATATATTAAGAAATTATATAACCAGTAACAATGTATAAAACATATAGCATTAAAGATTTTAGTATGTGAGGAGTCAAATTTAGTATAAATACATGTAAAGTAGCAACTAAAAATATAACATAAAATGTAGACAGCACTTCTTTGTTCATTGAAGTTTCCTAATGACTGTGGGAATAAATGGCTTTCTGTATCTCTCAGTCATACATTCTGTAGTTAATGAGCGCTATGATCTTTGGGATCTTTTAATCAGTACTCAGTGGCTGAGATTTGTCTCCCATTATTTTGAAGCCCTTTTTAATAACATTAATAGAGATCATCGAATGGTGGCAGACAGGATTATGTGCTATTTGTTGCTTTTTCAATTATCTCGTTTAATTTTTCTTGTCTTGCATAGTTGCTCTTCCTTCCCAAACTCTTATCCCGAATGTCAATAAGCTCTGAAAAGTGGCGGTGTAAAATATTTTCAGAGGCTCACATCTTATCTTAAAAGATCTCAACTTTCGCAATAAGTACTATCGTTGATTTGCTCGTTTGTACAATGCATCCACGTGGGATTTCCAGTTAATTTTGTTATCTATCACTATCCCTAAATACATGTATTTATAAACATCAGTATAATCAACATGTTTCAAAAAGGGAAAAAAATAACAAAATAGATAAATTAAGCGTATCATGTCGTTTCTTATCATAAGAATATTATTTTTGTTAATTATTTTTTTTATTACATTAACCCCTTTCGGGAAATTTGGCTTTGTTACTCAGCGTAACTCAAGAGCAGCACCACTAATGCCTCAGCAGACCAGTACACTTGAAAGCCACTTTTAAGCCATATGCAAGGTGTTGCAGGCGCATATATTAAATTCAAGCATTGCCTTTAGCTGGGTACCCATTTTACAGGTGTTTGACCGGGGAAAATTGGGTGAATTGCTTTCTGAAAGAAACTGCAACATGTCATGGTCGGTAATCGAACTCTCTTTTTTAAGAACACCAAATACTTGATGGGAATTGAAAAAAAAGTGAATATTACTACGTTCAAGTGTAGTGACACTCATACTCTTACCAAAACCCAAAAATTATCAGTAGTACTATGAATTAACAGAAAGAACATTTCATCCTGAAGAAAATGCATGGAAACAAATTGCCGGCTTCCACGCGTTTTTACATATGGAACTATGGCGTTTTGATACTATAGATCGGTGGTACCAGTGTTTGAAACGATTCGGGATTAACTATGTCTTGGGCTGGCGGTCTTTAGAATTAGATAGCAAGTAATAGAAAAAAGAAAATAACATCTGTCACTGACATAGCTTAATCAGTCCCTATCTTGCAATTTTGTTTAGAAGTCAGTCACAATATTATAGTGTACGCAATATTGGGTGTGTACCACAGGCAAATTTGTAATCATTCTACAGTTCATACTGGTATTTTTGTGTATGACAACAGTGGGGTTTATGAATTAAATCATAGAATGGGCTTCCAGTCTTGAGTATTCATAATAATGATGATGATAATAATAATAATAATAGTAATAATAATGAGAAGATAATTATCATAAAAAAACATTTTATAGAACGCTTTCCACTACATTAAAATATCAAAGCAATATCAAAGCACTTTGCTGTTTTCATTGAATATCAAACATTAATCATACAACTACATAAAATTTTATTATATATTTGATATACTAAATTTTTTTCAGTTAAAATATGCTTGTTCGTGATGTGCATTATACTGATGCGAAGAAGTGCTATTGGATATTTATTTAAAAATTCGAAGTTTAAAAAGTTGAATTAACAACACGCTAAAAGTCCTCGTACTCAATCACACCGCTCACCCGAATACATGTGAGATAAGATAAAACTTTCTTAATCCATTAAAAATGGACATTAAATAACATTTCAATTTTTTTCTCTCTGAAAAAACTCTCTCTCCCTCTCTCGCTCTCTCTCCAGAGGTGGACGAGGCGTGTCTGCAGCACGCTCAGAACGGCAACTGCGAGTTCTACACCTGCTTTGATAATAGATTGCCTTGTGGCGACGACTACTACATGAAGAAACATGGCAGTTACTACTGTAACAAGACAACGAATAACATGCACAGATTTACTGCTGCTGTAAGAGATATTGGGCATTCTTTGTTCGAAACTAATAACCAACGTGACCTATCGGCTTTTGCGTCCTAGTCCTCCGATATGAACGCATCGGCTGCGTCTTGAACTTTAGTGGAGAGTATTCTCTTCTGCAATCAGTCCTGTGCAAATGACCTTATCTGATCGAGATCTTTCTTGGCCGGCAGTTTAATTTTACCTGTTGAAGAGCGAGAAAGGTCCTTGGTGGTATTTGGCAATGTTGTAATTAATGTTTCTTCCAGGAAACCACCCACCTTGACGAATGAATTATCCCTCTATACATTTATTGGCTGGAATGTCCATGTCTCTTCTCAGAATACATGTATGTTGGAAGGTGCGCCGGCAGCTGTCGAGGATGTTCAGTGAAAGGGGGTTTTCGTTATATTTTTTTGTTTACTGATTTGTTTCTGATCTTCCCTGCGTGTTTGATTTTGAGAATTTGTTAGAGCCGTTTGTGATGAAACGCGCCTAATATATATCTTCCTCTGTTTGTGTGGTTGCCCATGTGTCACAATTGTATGTGAGGATCGATTTAACAAATGCCTGGTAAAGTTTTATTTTTATTTTGTCACTTCGTGCCCAGATGTTTTCAAGCTTTAGCAGTGCCGCCGTGGAGCTTGTTTTCTTCTCTCATTGTCTTCTTTTTTGCAATGAGAAGTCCTACTTTTTAAAACTTCTTTACAGTCTTTGGCATTCCTTGAATACGTCGTGAAGTCTATGCGTATTACATTGAGACAAAGTCCACGTCTTCAGTACATACAATCTCTCTTGATATAAGCTCTTTTTTGTCTATTGGCGGAGGGATGTTGGTTTGCGAATCTCTGAGTGCATCTTCTAAATAGAATATGAGAAAGATTGGGCATAGGCTCTCTCTCCTTGTAGGCACATATATTACTTGTAAAGTAAATGGATTCTCTTCCCTGGCTTTACACACTTAAGTGTTTCCCACAAATACCGGATAGTATGTTGTGAAATGAACAGTTACACATGCTTAATTTTATTTATCGTCTCCCCAATTCGAAACCTCTTTTAGTTGTATACAGAAAGTTGTAAATTTATGAAGGCCTACCTAATATACATGAGCTCTTATTTTTTAGAAAGTATGTAATTCTTTTAATTAACAAATTGTAATTTTTATGTCGGATGCAGTTTTACTGAATGTAGGCTGTGTCTTTTATCTTAGTTTTTTATGTAGTGTTCCGCTGAGCACTATTTTATGGATTACAAGCGGTACATAAATTCATTGTTACTATTACTCTTTCTACCGCTATACAACGGGGTGAGGATCTGGTTGCTTCAATTATGTTAATTGTTTTAATTATACCCGTTGCAAAATGAAATAGGTCTACCCATCTATTTTCCGTGTGAAACTAATTTTTTTATTCATTTGAGGGCAAGATTTTACAGACGAGTAACGCAACTTTCAATGGTTTAAGCTTAGACAGAAAGCAAGGGTTTAAGCCTTGAGAATAACAATTTTTGAAGAAACAAACTAATATTAAACAGAAAATCCATATAGTAAATTCTATAACTGTGTTTATATATGTTACCAGGGACAACAATTTCTGACAGACATCAAGGTTTGTCTGATGGAGCCTCTGCAGGAACTGTACACACGTGACTTTATTGACTGCCACGACCTGGAACACGAGGCTGTTGCTGCCATTGCCCCTTGCTTCAACGGTATGGCAACGAGGAGAGAGAGAGAGAGAGAGAGAGAGAGAGAGAGAGAGAGAGAGAGAGAGAAAGAGAGAGAAGAAGAAGAAGATAGATAGATAGAGAGAGAGAGAGAGAGAGAGAGCACGAGAGAGATAGAGAGTCTGTTTTCGGTGACTGTCTAGAGCACTTTTAATATTGGAATCATCCACAAAATTAATGACACATTTTTATAAGGAAGCTTTTTCTGTTTCAAACAAAAGGGAATTTGTTTCTATTTTAAAAGCGTAACACCGCAGTATGTTCTATTCAAAACGACCTGAAACAGTTAACTTGAATAAACAATGGAATGTGAGGCAAACCGTGTGAATCAGGCACAAACCGCTCACACTCGTTCAAGGTTAGCGCCCTGTAGACCAAAAGAAATTGCCATATAATAAACCATTTCTGTTTGTTTCAAAACCAAAATTATCAGCAGAGACAAAAAAAAGCTAGGGTAATATTTTCTTAATCACTTAAAAATGCATAAATTAGAGTTTTTAAAAAAATGTGAATAACCCAATTTGTAAAAAAAATCCGACCTGCGCTTGATTTGCCCTAACGTTAACTGCCCCATAGATTCGCCCGGCCATGCATGACTCGAACGTTGCTTCCGTTGTATATTTCCTAATACATACCTGGACCTAATGCTACACACATGACATACTGTCAGGCTCTTGCGTCTCTCTTATCTTGTTTTTGACATCACGTTCTTTATCGAACTGATTCCATCGCATTGTTTTGTGGGCCCACTCTGTCTCGGCCACGTCATTAATAATTCATGCCCTGTCACGATTTGTCAAAGTTACATTTACTAAAATACAGATGTAGTAATTCATACTGGATTAAATATCTCCCTCCTTTTATTTTAAAACTCCATGTTCTGGAGAAAAAAAAAACGTTATTTCAAACAGCCCAGCTATGATTCACTTTGTTGCTGGTTTGCCTTAGGAAAACAAAACAAGCACATACATTTTTAAAATACCTGAAACAAGTCTTTTTTATTTTAATTTTTTTTAAACATCCGTAAAAGGTTAGTTTCTGTTTAAATAAAAAATACAAATCATGATCACACAACACACGAGGAATATCAAATTTAAAAAAAACAGAATAAAAAAAAGCAAAACAAATAAAAACAAAACAAGAACAACCCGTAGTATTTTCAATAATCGGAACAAGCCTTTTTATTTTCTACATTCAAACACCAGTAACAGATTGCTTTTCTGTCGATTTAAAAAGAATATCATGATGACACGTAAACACACACACAAAAAACCCACAACCTTCACCCACCCTAAAACCGCTTCTTTCCACAGAGTACAATTTCTGTGAGGTGCTGAGAACAAACGCCGAAGAATTCTTCCGCATCTACGAAGTCACCGACTTATTCACCCGAGGCGCTGGAAAGTAAGTAATGTACCGCTACACTTAAGAAAAACAAGAGCAAGGTGAACAATAATATTGATGATGATAATGTCGATGATGATGCCGGTTGCAAAGCCTAGAACGCTTCAGTGTAGAATAAAGAACATGGCTAGATCAGTAGGTGCAACTAAGTGACATGCGGGAGATTAACGGGAACTACACGGGCAGTGTTGTTTGAAAAAGGCCACAGAAAAAAAAATTAATAGATATCTATTTTGATTTAAAAAAACGTACAGGAGTTTTTTTATGTACGATTTCCAAACTTAGAATGTGCTACAGATTTTTTTCATGTGCTTCACTTTTTGTTTGGTTATAAAATATTATGCTGCGATGATTCAGTTGACGATGGTGATTAAAAAAAAAAAAGAAAAAAGACCAATATTTGGTTAGATTATCAATTCTCTTCGCAATCCTGCTAAATGATTATGAATAACTCTCCACCTGCTCTTTTCCTTGAGGCGTTTGATTCAGGTCGCTTTCTCTCTCAGCTGCTACTGCAAGTGCAAAATTCAGTCCAGCTGTTGATGCTGTTTTTGCTAAACCTCTTTGTTCTTGAACTACTACAACTGCTACTACTACAACTGCTACTACTACTACTACTACTACTACTACTACTACTACTACTACTACTGCAGCTGCTGCTGCTGCTAATACTGCTTTTGCTGCTGCTTCTACTTTTTCTTTTAATACTACTGAGTATTCTGGGAACGGTACAGTCTATCTATACAAGCACGGCCATCTCTATTTTACATTTTCACCCTTCCAGAATCTGGCGTGCTATTCTGAGAATCGCTACCGACTGTGGGAGCCAGTACACCAGGCAGTTTTCCTCTGACTTGTCCGAGACACTCCTCAATTCCGCCAACGACTTTATGAACTCTCTTGGCAGCCTTCCAATCAATAATATTTTTGGCAGCGACGACACAGAGGAAACTCCATGAAGCTCACCAAGGACCTGAAGAATTTTTCTTCAGCGTGCAGAAGTTAAGATCACACTAACCAAACTAGATTGATAGATGGCAAATATGCTATTTCGAATTCCATTTTACATTAAAAGTGTAAAGCTTTATAAAAGAATTGCATCTATTTCCTTATCGCTCAATTACATATCAGATCTAGGCAAATGCTGTTTCCACCGTACATCATAACATAGAATTTACCAATAACTGAATAACATTGGTCAAAGAACAAACTGAAAAGTACAGAACACTTCCTAATTTAATAACGCTTTAAAGACTTGTATACATTTTTCAACTCGTTTTTTTTATTTCTGTTCCTAAAATGATTTGACATGTTTCCTTTTAATCTATGTGAAACGAAAAAACAAACAAAGAGAAAACATTGTATGTGCAAAAAGGGCTCTTAAATCCTTTTAAGGTAAAGACTGATTAACTTCTTATCCTATGCATCTTTTCCATTGTAAAAATAACTAACATAAAAACAATTTGTAAATGGCTTAAAGACTTTTTGTTATTTTTTCCATGTATTTTCAATCGGCTATTTTTTTTAGATTTAACAAACAGACAGCAGACAACTGATGGAAGGATGAAGTGATTGTTAATAATTATGTTTCGTTTTCCAATGTTGAAAGCCCGTTAAACTTTTAACGGTGACATAAAAATTTTTTAATCATGAATTACATCAAACATCAACTACATCATTTAGTAGTGTTAAAATTTTTATCCAAAAAAAAAGGCCTTTCGGTTTAAAAGAATAGAAGGAGAAACATGATTACAAATCTGTCGGTTGCGATGATGGACACACATTTTGTCCTGCATCACGAGCAACAGATTTTGAGTGTCTATCACATAAAGTTGCTACAAGTTGATCGGACATTCCAAGAATTTTATTCAGAATATTAATTGCCGATGTTTCATCTGCGTTCAACACAATCCAGCCTCATTTATCCCTGCTTCAATGAAATCGAATCCACGTTATAAAAATGTTATTGTCCATGTTACAAATTAATGTTTTGACTACAAGGCCACAACATGATAGACGACTGAGGAATGATTTCCAAGAGATAAATATGATGTCATGATAACAAGCACAGTCGCAGAGTCGTCTCCCCTCTCTTAAGTTTGACGATGATACTAATACACAGGATTTGATCCTGATGATGAAGCGCACCGTAAAGAAACAGTAGGTTTACTAAGTGGTACAAATACCGTTTCGTTTTTTCTAAATGTGAGAAGACTTTTTGACAAGGAAGTTGACATTGTTAAAGATTATAAATACCTTGGGATAACCATTGAAAATTCATTGAACTGGAGCTTAAATGCTGAAAGTATCATTCATTAGGTATATGAAACTTGACACCGCTTTCCTAGGAAACTGAGTACCTTTCACGTGGTCAGTACCCTATTATGTTTTTTCTACACAACAATAATCGAGAGCTTGATCACTTCTGTTCTGACGTGTGAGGGCGCCAAAGACATAAGAAAGCAAGAAATCTTAAACAGACAGAAAAATAAAACGAACTGGGAAATTCTGAAAATTGTCCCGATTTCGAACCGTAAAATACTATGAAATGCCAGAGGAAAATACTGTCCATTAAAAATGGTCCATCCCATGCATTATTCAATCAAATAAGGTACTTCACAAGAACCTTGAAATATATAATCATCAAATGTAAAACTTGAACGATTTGGCAGGTCCTTCGCGCTTAATGCTTTGAAATATTCGTAACTATCTTACATATTGATTCCCATGATGTAGTAAAACGGGTTTTTTCTCCAAGAAATGTGACTGTTCCTTTTGTTGCTGTAAGCTCCTGTAAATCAAACAAATGAGTGTGTATAGGACATTCAAATAATCTTGATAAATCATGTGTAACTAAAATCACAATGTGCGTTACATAAAGCGACTACAAAAATGTGCATTACATAACAGGGGGCCTAGATAGCTCAGTTGGTAGTGGCTTCGCTCAGTGGCCAAGAGGTCGCGGGTTCGAAACACAGCCGAGCACAGTCCCGGCCCCTACTGGTTGGGTCGGTGTCAGTATAATGTGACCGGCTGAGGCTAAGTCATGGTATCCCCGCTAGTCTCTGGGTGGCAGCCCGTAAATTGTCGTTGGGACCCAAGCCCTGAGAGCACCTTTGAAGTGGAATTGGGCTTGTAAAAATACCCTTCAATCAATCAAGCATTATATAACAGTATCTTATCTTTTAAAAAAATCACTGTGCATTACAGAAAGGTCTGATTTCTTATATTACTTCAACAACTTTTTTTCTAAGACCCTTTTGGTTGAAATTGTGGGATTTATGTTATCTCTTCATTAAAAATAGTTATAAGTAAACTGATTGACTTAGATTACGAACTTTGCTTCATAGTCGGATTTCCAACAAGTTTATGATAGTCTGCTAAAAACCAACACAGTTTGATTTTAATTCGCTTGAAGGGTGGTGGGGCTCATAACGAGACATACTGAAGTTTTTTCACGATACACAGCCAGAAATTCGAGTGAGATGTCTTGCTCGATGAACTCAACACAGCTAAGCACGTGACGACACTCTTAACAGTACTGAGCTCTCGGGACTTCATAGCGTCTTGTAGATAAAAAGGTTCTATTTTCTCAGGCCGACTTTTTAAAACTAAACGCGAATATTACATTATCTAATTTGTCTGACGTTGCCACGAATGCTTGGAGCACGAAATGTAGGCGTGAGCTAAGATTATTGCAGTCCACAGCAAAGATAGCGATTAGAAAGTCCATATCTCTTATCAAGGTTTGACTAAACCATAGGGCAGAAATTTGGCAAATTTGGCTTTTAAGACTTACGTGATATTTAAAAAAAGAATGTCTTTAAAAAAAGCTTTTGTTTTTAAACTTAGCAGTTGAAACTCGGGCATTAAACTATCGTTACGTCCCGCTACATCTGTGGAGTTCAATTTCAACGCATTTCTTTCTTCAGCAAAATATAAGCATTTATCTAATAAAGTTGCGTTAACCTCATATTCAATATACAAAAAAATGCTGCCTTCGTAGCTTTTAAAATGGGAATATTGATGTATTTTCTCGGACTTGGTCTTATTAATAAAATCGCGCTGCACCATAGACGTGCGATGTCTTAAAAAGCTGCGGAGTAGCATCATATAAAACAGATCTAATGAATAAAAGGATAAATGCATTTTGTTAGCTCAAATGATCAATATGCGCGTCAACTTTAAAAAGAAATAATGGGCATTGTTGTCCAGTGCGTCTCCTTCACTCATTGCTGTACAATGATTTCAACGCGTCTTCATCAAGACGATCAATTCTGAACAGATACCGCGATATATTTACAAATTCTTTTTATATAGGGAATGAGATTAGAGGTGAAACAAGAGTAGCGTCCCTTTTCTATAAGACAACACCCCAAAATACTATAGTGGTTATTGTAATCTAAAACTAGATTTTAGGGTCTTATACTGGTAAGTTTCTTATTTTTATAAACGATTTCACATCTAGAACTAAAAAAAAAACAACTATAAAGCTAAATTAATAAAGTTTATCTTCAAAATTAATATGTCACATAAATTTTGAAAGACTGTATTTATTAGACAGCGGGTTATCCCATTTAATTTTTACATAATATTGTCTTTAAAATATTTTCTAAAAAAATATACTAGAACGTAAATCGGCATGACGTGCTAGCCTAAAGATTAAATCTCACTTGGAGAGACATCGGGAAAGTTCCGCTACTCTTGTTGAAATCTCATTCCCTATACTCGTCTGGGCATGGCTATGCTGCATAAATGTGCAAAAAAAAAAAGAAAGAACATGAAAAAAAAATATGAAAATTTGAGAATAAACTGAAACGACAGATCCAGTGCAACAACAACAATAACAGCAACGACAACAACTGCTATGATAATAATAATAATGATGATAATAATAATAATAATAATAATAATAATAATAATAATAATAATAATAATAATAATAATAATTATAATAATAATAATAATAAAAATAATAATATCAACAAAAAAAAATAATGAACACTGTTGCCCAGTGCGTCTCCTTCGCTCGTTAAGTTGCTGGAAACAAACTTATGAAAATTAGAGGATGAAATGGAAGGAAAGATCCAAAACAACAACATGAACAACAACAAGAACAACAACAGCAACAGCAGCAGCAACAATGATAATAACACCAGCAACAATAACAACAACAACAATAACAACAGCAACAACAACCAGAACCATTAAGAAATAACTCAGTACGACCATGCATGCCCGTTCACTGGAAAGATTGCTATAGAAAGTGTATAATTATATGACATTCTTTTGCATAGAACAAAAAAAAAACATTTTTGTAGCACAAAAAAATGTAATATTCAATTATTGCGCTACCAATATTACCTGACTCATTTTGGCTCTTCATGGAGAATTTTAGATTTGAGTTATTGCCTGCGTCTGGTTTTGTGTTGGGCAAAAAATTAGAAATAATTGATTATAAAAAAACCTGTCCTGGCACTGTAAAATGTTTTTGGAGAGAATGGTGCGTTAGTTGACGATGTGCTCAAAACATTCCATAGCGCGGCATAAAATCTCGTAAGCTCAGCAAATGTGATAAAGGCCGGGCGATTTGAGGATGACGTGTACCACCGACATTCAGACAAACTATGCGGTTTTTTTTTAAAGTTAAAAGTAAAAAGAACAGATAAATTGAAGAAATTGAAAATCTATCAAAAGTGTTTTAAAAACTCAAAAATAGACGGAATTTATAAAGATTGTATGAAAACCTTGTCTTCATCGTTCACCACATTGACAGTGTGAGATCTTTTTCGCTGGTTGTGACGATTTTATCAATTTCGATCTAGCATGTAACCTCTCTTTTTTCTTTAAAAAAATAAAGAATGATCTCAGTTTTTCTATCACCTAAAAGACTTATCGTTTTATTTCTGAAAACCTCTAAGGTGAGCTATCTCTCCGCTCCAAAATTTTAAGAGGAGCCTGCCTAAATTGACATGGCTGACCTAAATTTTAGTAGGGTCAAGCAGCGATTGATAAAACACCAATCCCTTCTGCTGCCTTCCGGCCGGCGGGAATGAAAACTCCAATAGACTTCTGTAAGTAACTCTCTAAACCCTGAAGCTAGTATGAATACTAAGGAGCGCCCTTAATGTCATTGACTGGGTTATTTTTGAAAGCCTTGACTCCATCGCGATGCTTGACCCCCACCAAAGGTTCAAACAAGACGAAGAATGGAAGGTTCAGAAAATATTCAATGAAGAAGACCGGCAGTACTGTCGGCTTTCTTGGTCTCTGTCGCTCTCTGTGAATGTGAGCCTGTGATACTGTACTACGATGCGCTGTTGAAATCTGTAGGCCATCTAGATAGAATCCTATAGATCTTTAGACAAAGATTTCTTTCCAATCATCATTGATAAATTAACGTACTCGTACTTGCTTCTCCTTTTTGATTTGATCTAGATCTAGCGAGACTAATTCTAGGAGACGTGATGTCACCTGCAGAAGTCTATTGGAGTTTTTATTCCTGCTTCCGGTCGCTTCAAATCAAATTCCATATTGCTTTAATCAAGTTAATCGCGGCAGAAGTTTTTATTCAGCGTCTTACTTCAAAAGGCCATCATTTTATTTACATTGTGATGAGTACAGAAATTTAGCAGCCTAAATTATAAATATTATGTATTTAGCGTCTTACTTCAAAACAGCCATCATTTTATTTACATTGTGATGAGTACAGAAATTTGGCAGCCTAAATCATAAGTATAATGTATTCAGCGTTTTACTTCAAAATAACCATCGTTCCATTTCATTTATTTCACGCTGAGCTGTTTGGTGCTTATATATATATGGAAATAGGTCAATCTACATTTTTGTCACTGAAAAATCCATAAATGTTCAGTTATATCCTATGCAAGTTATTTTGTTCATAGCATATCACTGTTATGTTACATACATGCAACTTCTAAAATGAAAAGGCAACTCTTTCATAACGTACACAATTTTGTTTTTCTTCAATATAACTTTTTTAGAACTTTTAGTAAGAGCAAAGCATATCTCTTTGCCCATTACAACTTGCTGTAACTGTAAGCTGATTTTATGTTGAGAAATAATTTAACATGATCGGTATCAATAATATAGTAGGATCTGTTTATGTTTATGCTAATGTTGGAACAGTTCCCAAAATAATTGTATGCATTTGCTTCAACACAATTTGTATGTATAAAAAAATATCGTTTAAAAATATTTATCGCAGCAGATTGCGCACCCCTTGTGAATTGGTTGGTTGTTTGAATTTTAACGTCTCTTTTCAACTACAGGGTTAAATTAGAGACGGCGCTTGGGACAATTGAAAGCGTGCTGCCACACTGTGATGTAAGAAGCGCTTGCGTACATCACACCCAGTCACATTATCCTGACACTGGGCTGACCAGACTTAGCACTAAATCCATAATGCCAGACACTATGCGGATCAGCTGCTAATACCAATTTTAAAGTCCTTGGTTTGACTCGACCGGGGATCGAACCACGCACTTCCCGATCTCTGAGCGAGTGTCTTACCGCTAGGCCACAGAGCCGGTACCCCTTGTGAAACACAATAGAACAAAAAAGCTTTGCAATGTAAGTGAACGCCATTAGATCACGCTTGATATCCAGTTTCTGCCAAAAGCAACAATCACGTGATTGTTTCCGGGCAGCCTGAGGTCAGTCTCATGAATTTATGTAATGCAATTTCACATTTCAAGCACAGGATATAAAGGCAAAATATTAAAATAATTTTAGTCGTTGTTATTGTTTAAAAAAAAATAGATAGCTAAGCAACGTCAAATTACAATTTCTTATCTTCTTCTTCGGCGTCTCTCGGTCATGCAGAAAGTGTCAGCCTGGTGTATTGTGTCGCCAGGAGAAGGTCGTTTTTGTCCCACCACGGTTTTTGGGTGACGTCAGGGGTTTGTGGCCAGAGTTGTTCTCTTTGTTACCTAGACAGCACTCCTACAGGTAATGATGTACAGTTTGTAGCGACAGGTGCCGCATTCGCACATAACAGTGAAGCTCACTCCCATTTTGTACTGATGTGCTTGTAGCTGGCAGTGGCCGGTTTTTAGTCTACAAATAACGCACTGGTCTTTTTGAGGCAGGCTGTGCATCATGAATACTTCTGTATTTATTGTTTTTTGGTCTTCCTTTTCTGAGTGTAACCCCCTTTCAAAATCGTCTTCACTTCTTGGTAAGATAATGGGTGGGCTGTTTGTTGCTTCCCACTTTGGCCAACCTATCTGCTCTTTCATTGCCAGAAATTCCAGTGTGATGGCATGGATTGGATACAAAATGGGTAGAGCATTCTTTAGTGCATAAAGAGAAGCAAAGAGAAAAAGCGACAAACATAGGCCCACAGATAGACTGATACTGTTTGTCAAACTGATCAGACTTTCAGTCTAGCCACAAAGACAGAGATCTGAAAGGAGAGACAGAAAATAGAAATAAAGAGACGCAAAAGAGGCACAAAATGACGGGTTGATAGACAGAAAGAATGACAGATAAGACTGATGCAAAAAGAGAAAGACAAAATGGTTAAAAGGATGAACAAAGCAGGAAACGGTAACAACAAAAAGTTTCAGAGAAATGAAATCGCAAACGTAAGAGAAACAACAGTGAAAAAAATTTTAAAGGGTGCACAGGAAATCCTATTTTGTAATCTAGATTATGAGTGCCAGTGGAAATTTGGAGAAAATAAAGCCTAATTTCAAAAGTTTAGTAAAAAAAGTAAACACCTATCTACCATCAAGCCTCAATTCATTCTCTGCACGATATAGATAAAAAATTGGAATTTCAATCACTTAGTTAAGTATTTCCAATGTTAAAGAAAGCACTGTCGCAAAAGTTTACTCTTATCTTAGCACGCGAATAGTAGGTCCGCGTGCAGTGCTTTATCGAGAGAGAAAAAAAAGCACCGAACCAACGCGTTTCTACCTAATCGTGTAACGAGATCGAGTGTAACTGACAACACTGAAAAGTGTTTAGTGGGTCTTTTCTGTCTCATCAAACTCATCAGACAATATGGCAGCTTGGCTTTCCCTCTTTACTATTTCCATCTTTGCAGGTAAGGCATAATGTTTTTTTTTTTATTAGAAATGAAAATAATTAGATTACTCGGCAGTGGTTTTCCGTAGTTTCATAAAACTTAATATTCTTCGATTATAGCAAATTCTAGAAAGACTAATTTTAACTTAAATTGAGGTAATTGCTTTAAGAAATAACAAGCAACGCCCATTAGGAATGCGATTAGAGCGCAATATTAGTGTTCTTGCGCGCAAGCCATTGGCTTCAAAGAGGAAGTTTTCGAAAAGGAACGATGATTTGTGCTTTAATCGAATACCCAATGGAACATTTATAACAGGAGTTGTCTAAACCTGACTTTACAAAGAGTGAAATCTATTACAAAACAGACTAAATGTATTGACAAAAATTAATACGAAACTGCATTCAAGTTTAATTTTATTTTAATGCCAAAGTACACATACAATCCAGTCCGGGCTAAATTTTATTTCCTCCCTTGTGCCCACCCAGCACTTGATGGGTAGCTAGGTCTCTTTAGACTCAGCGAAAGTAAAGGCGGCGAGGAAAGCAATGGCAAACTACCTCACTATGCCGTGTGCCTAGAAAAACAAGGACCCTGCTCCTTGTTCCCCTACGCTCATGTCGAGTATGGGACTACCTTTACCTTTTACACATACAATGGGAAGTAATTCCAATGCTTCAGTCACAACTGACTGATTAGTGCCGCTTTGATGTTGGTGTAAAAAGGGAAAGCACAAAATTAAACTGCACAAAGTTGTCTTCAAGAGGCCTAAGTATTGTAAAACTATCTGCGTTCGCCGGGCGAACTAATAGTAATAACACTAGCTGAATGAGAATTATGTAGACCTATTCTAATTTTTCAAACTCTCAGAGGCTTAGATCAGGGAAAACCTGTCGTTTCCATGCCACTAGAACTAATAAAAGATGACTGGACGCCGGAAATCAATCTGATGAGCAGGCAGACTCTTAACATAAAAGTCTCAATTTTTTATGGTATTAAGGTGCTTATAACACATGCAGGGATTTGGACACTCCAGTAGAAAAATGATTTTGAAAACGCATATTCTATTAAGGCCTGGCTGCTATTTATATATGAGATTTTTGAAATTTTAAAGATCATTACATCTGAGACGTCAGACACAAACCAAAAAGAACAACAACAACAACAAAAGTAAAAAGCCAACTGCCTCGAGGTTTCATCCTCGCACGTTTCAAACATTTATACCAACTTCATCACCTGTCTCGTTATATATTATTTACTAGCGGGGCTGCTTTAGGCATTTGAAAAAAAAGCTGCGTTTAGGTTTCAGCTCCAAATACTTTAAAACTGAATTCATATAAACTTCTTCTATCGAATGCTTCTGCACGCACCCTTCGACAGTGGTTCTTTCTGTGCTTGGAAAAGAGGTGTGCTACCCTGTGGTCGGATGTTTCAACAATGACCCTCCCTTTAACAATGCTGATGACGAGCTACCATCAAACCCTGTGGAGGTGGGAACGAAATTCCATCTGTACACCAGGGAAAAAATGTACGTACCTACCAGCCTCATGTACACCCAGCCAGTCTCGATCACAAAGTCCAACTTCCGAAGTGACCGGCCAACTAAAGTTATCATCCACGGGCTGAACAACAACGAAAAGTCGCAGTGGATGATAGACATGAGGATAGAGTTACTCAAACACGTAAATATTGAACACTTGAAGTTGTATACATGCAGTTATCTTTTTACTTTAAATTTACCATAAAGCTCTTCTGATTCCACGTAAAAGGACAGGCAGAGTAAGAAGTACTTTTTAAAAGAATGATGATACAAACTTTTACATCTTGAGAACGACCTTTTTTGGAAACTTTTCTTAAGTATCGAAGACCGTATGAAATAAGTTTTGATTAGCATTTTCACTATTTCAGGGCAGTAAAAATATGAAATACAGCATTTGGGAGATTGCTGATATCCTTACAACATTTAATCTGTTACTGAAAGGTCCTACTACTACTACTGCTACTACTACTACTACTACTACTACTGTTACTACTACTGTTACTACTACTACTACTACTACTACTACTACTACTACTACTACTACTACTACTACTACTACTACTACTACTGCTGCTGCTGCTGCTACTACTACTACTGCCATAACGACGGATAAAAATGGTTTTTCTTAAGAGACCTTTAACATGGAAAAATTTCCAGCACATGGAAACAGGTACATATACATTCGAATAAAACACTGGGGTGTATGTGTCAATGTAATTTGGTAAGTTATTTCAAATCTAACATTTTTCAGATAGTCTGACATGAATTATATTGCTTACAGATAAAGCTACAATAATCCCAAAATAATCGCTTCACCATAAACCATAGAGTTGGCTTATCTCATACACAAGTCTGCTTAAACAATGTCCTCTCAATAGGACTGACTTTAAAATATAAAGACTTAGCTCCGACTCAAATATTCCTCTCTCTACCAGTTCTTCTGTGCGGCTATCTCCACATATTTTCTCTGTCATCCTTTTGAACAAAAGCAAATATAAATACTCCGAGTAATATGTTCTGACTTAACCTAGACATATGTCTCGCGCTCAGGATGAATGAGTCGGATGTCGCAATTTTCACCTACAAAGGCGTTGCTGTTTTGAACATGACACTTTCTAAGTTTCCTGGCGTTAAAATTTTCATATTATCGGCAATATTTTTGGAAAGATTTTAAAAACTTTATTGGTTTAAAGTATGTAAGAAAAAAAATGGACCTACCTTTCATTGACGTTTTTTAAAAAAGAAAAAAGAATTTCCGACTTTCGGCTCACTCACTAGGGATGCGAAGCTTTGTTGTCAATTCGATGGTTAAAAGAAGCAAAATGATGGTCTCTAAATTAATGTAAAGTAAGTTACATGAAAGTTGCAGTACAGAATGATGCGTTGACAAGCTAGACCAAATATCCAAAAGGTAAATTTTACAGCTGAAAGAGTTTAAATGAAACTAGTCAGCTATTGCCTCTACGCCTTCGTCAAGCACGAAAATGAAAAAAAAAATGCATAAGTAAGAGCTCATTGTGCCTTATTATGTATTGTTTAATACTATTTATGTGTACCTGCTTATGTAATTCCTTATACTTTTCCTTTTTTGTGTGACAAATGCCTACAGCCGAAAGCTGATTTCTTTCGTGTGGGGTTCGACCTATCACTTATTTGATGAAAAGTGATGTCGACTTGCGAGCTTTCTAAGAGGAAAACCACAACCACGGCCAACGACCACTTCTTCACTTATACTAAAACTTCAATCGTTACTTTTACATGTACCACTATTACCTTGCAAATAATTCGACACGTTTGACCCTACTTGCAGGGAGACTCTAAATTAATTTAATATAACTATTTAATGATACTACAGGGGGATTACAACGTCATCATTGTCTCTTGGAGTAAAGGCGCCAGGTTAACAAACTACGACCTGGCATCAGCCAACGTTCGACTGGTGGCGACTCAGGTCAAGGTATTGCTCAAATTACTCCAGCGAGTTGCTGGCCTGCAAATGAAGGACGTTCACATGATAGGCCACTCGCTGGGTGCTCATACTTCTGGCTACGTTGGGACATTGATGGGAGACAAAATAGCTCGTATTACTGGTAATTTAAAATTTGGCGCTCTATTTTCAAAATAAATAAATTCTCACGCTACTTTTCTCCTCCCTCATGACAATATTTTTACATATAGACCAATAATATAAGCCGCAGGTGCAAAAGCAGTGGCAAGTTATTAAGTAATCAACATAGTCCGATATCAAGATGACTTTGCGGCCCTCATTGATTTTAGTAGATTGTTAATTTTTTTTTGGTTGGAAGAAACGAGGTTTGTCAAAAAATAGTTCCCAAAACATGAACAACCATATAATCAAACCATAAGCTCCGTGTTACTTTTCCTGCTTCGGGCGTGAACCAAAGACGGCATGTTTTCTTTGCCTTAATCGACTGTTTTCAACACCACGAAATACTGTACCAACAGAAGCGCCTACAAGGTCTATATTGTTTCAGGTCTAGATCCTGCCGATCCAAACTTTGAACACCTCCCTTACGTGGTCCGACTGGATCCGACAGATGCACTGTTTGTAGACGTTATCCACACCGACGGTCGCAAGTTCGAAAGCACTGTCGGTTTTGGACTCGCTCAACCAAGCGGCCATATTGATTTCTATGTCAATGGTGGAAAAAATCAAAAAGGCTGTACAGATGGCATTCAAGGTCTTATTGATGGAGTGATAAAATCTGTAAGAGGTAAGTTAACATCTCGATATACACAATATATATATATAGACTCAGTTCAGGATATAACGGGGTGTGATCCTTATGTATGACTTGGTTGGACAAACTGATGCTGTGAGTCGGCCAATGAGAGGTCTGGAAAGAAAAACGAAATGCCCCTGAAGAGATTAATATTTGTTTAATCTGTGAAATGCTGTAAAAATAATGATTTGAGGCGGGCAAGATTTTTTAAACAAAAGTAATATCTTTTAACGCGACAGTAAGCTAAAATAAGACGCTATTTCAACCTTAGCATGGCCTCAATGGTTTCTGGCATAGAAACTAAAAACAATAGTGCTGGTGAGGAAGAGGACATGTTACTGATTTGTTGTGAAGCGGTCCCGGTTTTGACCCATTACATGGTCTCCCTTGTAGAAATCTCAAACGCCTCTGTTATAAATTGTACCACAAGTTAATGTCTATGTGTTGAAATAATATGCAGAAAACAAACGCTATACAAAAGGGCGTGGTTGCATGAAACCACATCTATCAGGGTGCGGATGCTTTATAAGAAAGAGCAAAAAAGTAATGCAGATGGTCGCTTTGTCTCTAGCATTCATTATGATACGAGATTTTTGCAAATTGATTTTCTATGAAGCATTTTCAAGAGTACTCAATCTAGGACTGTTTGTGGGTAGGGGAAGGACTAGTTATAAAAGATAAAATTATGTGTAAGTATTTTGTAGTATTCGGAGAACACTGGTCCTTTCTCAGGACGCGTATGCCATACTAAAGTGAAGTACGGTTTCTGGACCGGAGACTGAAAAACTATCTTCCTATATATTGCCCTTGACGTATGCGAGTCACCCTGTGAAAGCAAAAACTGACTACCTACGGCCTTTAACCGGTCCATAACCGATACTTAGCCTTAGTACGGTATACTCGCCATAGAATAGTGTGCGACTGCTAAGAATGTCCATTTCCTTTAACTTGCTATTGCTAGGAAAGTCAGACTTATCTCTGGCACAGACTGCAGGAAAGGGAGCAGCTTGCAGCCATGCACGTGCTCACTCCATCTTCGTGGAATCCATCAACTCTAAATGCAAGTTTAAATCTTTTCCATGTGAAAACTATGTAAGTATTCAGTGTTTCTTGTTTCTGGAATAAATATATCTGAGCCTTCTTGGGCAATGCATTTAAATATATGATAAAGCAATATGATGTAATTTAGCAGATATATGATTACAACATCAGATCATTTTTTAACGTTTTTTGAAAGATCTGTGTTTTTTTTTTTAAAATACATTCTTTACCACTCCAAACCACAGATTACGACCTTTTGCCACATCCTGGTTTAAAATCAATTATTTGGTTGCCATAATTTATATTAATTGGAAAAGTTTATAGCTTATACTCTACTTGATCGTTCAAAAGGGTATGGTTTTTTGAGAAATAGGATCTATGAATGTATCGACAAGCCGCTAAAAGTGTTCTTTTTTTTAAAGAACAAAACTAAAAAGACGCTATAAATAGAAAAAGCACAAAGACAATATAGATAGATAAACAAAAACACGCTTTGATAACAAGCGTTATAAAATTTTAAAAGCTATTAAATCTCTTATATAAGAGGCGTTCGTATGGACTCCAATCACTATCTCCTCCGTAACCACAGAACCGATTTAGATGCGGTTTTCACTGAAATTCATGAAAAAAATTACTCTGTGTTCTGGTTTGGTGTATGCTCATGTACATTTTCCGGAACTATGAGAACCCTCGGCCTAAAGTTATTTGGTTCGTATTCCTCGTCGGTTACTCTTTTCATTTCTACCGCAACTCTGAGAACTCACGGCCTAAAGTTATTTGGGTCGTAATCCGTCGGTTACTAGAGACCTTTAGCACACGCACCGTGTCGCACTACGCGTACGTGAAAATCGGGAAAGCAGATTGAGTTACTATAAAAATAATGAAACCAGTTTCTAAAAATAGACCCACAGACGTTCTATTTTTAGAAACTGATTTCATTATTTTTATAGTAACTCAATCTGCTTTCCCGATTTTCACGTACGCGTAGTGCGACACGGTGCGTGTGCTAAAGGTCTGTAATCTTTTCATTTCTACTTTAGCATCTTCATCTTCTAGATGTAGAAATCACAAAAGCCCGCAATCACTCGCCGTTAAACTCTCACCTTTCCTTATCATTATGCAGAAACTCTTTCGGGCTTGAAAGGCGTGCCCGAATGCCATCAAACGCACATCAAACGCAAATGCAGGTTAAAAAAAAAAGAACTGTGGGCCCTAGAATATCTAGATTACAGGCGATCCTGATCTAGATCTAGATTCTAAAATGGGCCCTAGAATCTTCAGATTACAGGCGATCTTGGTTTACATCTAGATCTAGATCTAGATTCTGAATTCAGTTCAATTCTACTTTAGAATCTTCCTCCTCTAAAATCAAGAAAAATGGATCTAGAAACAGGAGAGTAATCTTTATTAGACATAAAAGTATATAAAGAGGGGGAAAGAGGGAGAGATAGAAAAAAAGCATTTAAGAGACGGAGGAAAGGAAGAATAGTATATTACGGGCACATCAAGAAAAGTATTGCCCAACACAAAGGCTTCACCTTGTAAAAACTTCATGACCATGATCCTTCTAAGGTATAATGAAAGATTCTAAATACAAGCATGTTAAAGGGCTATTAGATTATCATTTCAAACAAAATTTAACCTTCAAGAAGGTATCGTTTTTTTCTTATTCTACTCATGGTATAGTCCGTTCTTTCATGACTTGTGAGTTTCAAGTCATAACACATTTGAAATCGATATTTGCCTTCATGTATGAAGCAAATGCAGAATAAAATATTCGCCGCACCGAATTTGATGTACCCGGGACTGGTCCAATAACAATCTAAAAGATACGTGCTTTTGGAATTTCTGTTTAAGCTACGTGTTTCAAATTTAATATTAAAACATTAAATTGCCTTCATGCTAATCCAGTGCTTAATGTCAAGGTTACGTCTGTACTATTTCCAAATATTGATAGACTGAACATAATTTGGAAGTTGTCAAATTATATAACAACCCTTTCACATGTATAAACAATATATTCTCCATTAAGAATCAGGATAGAAGGGGAGGAGAACAAAGACGGCACAATTTATCCATTTAGCTACAAATCTGCAAGACTATTTTTATTTAATCTCGTAACAGGACAAGTTTCTCCGAGGCGAGTGTTACCAGTGTGGCCTATCGGGGTGTAGCACCGCCGGATTCTACGCTGATGATTATCCTACAGCCACGGGAAAACACTACCTCATGACCTATGCTAAAGAACCATACTGCGGTACGCCTAAGGCCGCGAACATACTGCGCCCGGTCCGTATCCAGCGCAGCAACGGGAAAAATAGAGCAACTGCGAAATTGGAAAAAAACCACCGTCCGATCATTTTGGCAGCTATGATCAGATGGTTTTTTTCCCACTGTATCACAATTGCTCCATTAATTTCCGTTGCTGGGCTGGATATGGACCGGTCGCAGGATGTTCGCGGCATGAAGGAACTTATCATCAAAAGCTACTGTATGGCAAGAAATGGGAGTAGTGAAAAGTAACTTAATAGTGATCATAATTACATATACTTACAAAGGTAATGAATTTATTTTCAAACGATAAGGCCTACAGAATAAGTTTGACTAACGTCGGAAGTTGACCATTATTTCCATCACAAGTTTGATGGGAAACAGAACAATGGCAACAAAAGCAACGCCCTCAACACCATTAAAATACCTAACTTGAAACCTCGTGAAATAAACGAGGTTCTTCATAAAAGTTTCCATTCTTGACTAAGAACGTTCTCTTATTAAATGAGGTTTGGCGATACCATTCATTGCGTACCATAGGCGCTCAAATGACAGCACAATGGCTGACAAACAAACGAATGTACAGTGAGAAAATATAATAGTGAGTGCAATTAATCAGAAGTTGGCAAACGAATCACTTCTAATTGTTTTCAGTAATAAGTCGTTTAGCTTACGTCTGATTTTGCTAGACCTGTGTTTATTTATTTCAATTGATAAAACCTGCAATATTAGGCCTAGTATTTATACACTTCCCTGCGTCCCTTTTCTGTTCTTACAACAATTTAACCTGTTAGTCGTAGGCCTACTAATCTTAGAAGAGAAAAGCAATTATTATAAAAAGTGTTACAATTATAGTTTAAACAATGCCTGGTAGGCTACATTTTCTCTTATCAGATATACGAGTTACGATGTTTGCGTAAATATAAGTAATATAGGTCTGTAAATTTTCTGAACTGAGGAAACGATATAAAATGAAAGCTTTTGTTTCACAGGTGACGCATACTATAATCTTCACATCAAAGTTCTGGGGAGCCAAAGGTCGACTAAAGGTGATATTTATGTACAACTGCGCAACATGAAAGGAATCAGGACCCGCAAAGTTTCTTTGATGGGAAGGTAGGTCTTCTCTAATGACCACTAAATTTCCGATTTGTCAACTCTCAAGCAGCTGGCCTTCTTTAAAGCGTGTAGTTTTAAAAACTGCTTGACTTTTTTTTGTAAAGTCTAAGAAGATATTGTATTTATCCACATTACTTTTTCAAACTATAGAATCCTCATTTAGTTTGTTTTTCGTAGCTAGCCACACTCAAAACTTTAAGCGGTAGTCTATTTTTTAAAATAATCTGTGTAGCACAAACTCAGAAGTTTTGTTCAGTCACATTGAGCTAGGCACCATTTGTGTATTTTTTACATTTTCATGGAACTCTCACCAAGTTATACTTTTTCGTATTAGACCTAACTATTACACTGACTTGAGCTTTTTCTCGTACTTCATTTTGAGAATTTTCTACAGAACGAAAGTTCTTTCAAATAGCGGGAAGTGATTCTGAAACTAACTCAAACACGCATTAATAGGCTATAGGCTATTAACAGGCGCACTTTCGGTAAAGCCTAAAAGGCATGTTTATATTAAAGAACGACAACTTAGAGAATATGAAGACTTGTATGCTATCCAAAGGATAAAAAATTGTATTGTTTTTCTAAAATTTGGTGTTTTTAATATTAAGTATGTGTTTTGAACGCATTTGGTGAACACATGAACATGTTTTAGACGTTTTTAAGCCCTAGTCATGCTAATATGGATAGTTTTGACATGTACCGAACCTGTTATGAAACTTTTTTTGGGTGAACGATCGTTGCAGGTGTAGATAACGCTATGAAATATTTACTTTTCCTGATATTTAAGGTAAAAATATGACTATTAACAGCAAAGTTTTACCATACTTTGAAACGATCATAATTATTTCATTTTGCTCTGAAATCTTTCACATTGAAAAAGCGACAGCACAAGGAAAATAAGGACATATAAGCTCATAGATGAATTTAGACCAATTTGATATCTTAGGCTTACATCTAATCTTATTTCTTGTGTAAAACAAATTTTCACTATATGAGCGTGACTAAGCCAGAGATGGGTAAAGATAAATTATACCCATTAAAATATTGTGCAAAACACATATGCACAAGATGTTTCTTAGGTCAATTAAAGACCAAAAATACGATCACAATATAATGTTACGAAAATCAGTTAGATCCAAGAACAAATTGAGATAATGGCCATACAAACAAAATGTGTCGAGACCAGTGCCAATGAGGACAGGGTCGTACATTTTATTTTGATAAATGTATTTTAAAATAGATCTCTATGTCTATATATAAATATTAAATCGAGGGAAAGTCTAATATCTTCTAAAAAATTTGGTTATTACATTTACTTTTCAATGTTAAAAAGCTCGATGAAATGCATAATTGTAAATTCAATATACCAACGCTTTGTAATGTGAAAATAATAAATTGCGACATCCGACTCATTTGCACTGATCGAGAGACAAAATTTGTCATTATAAAGTGCTGGCCATCTTAATACAGATGATCACTAAACAGTTAAGTGTGTTCCAGAGATGACAAGAAGATGGGCCGGGATGGCATCAACATGCCAATTGTGCTGGACAAATCTTTACAACAGCTCGGCAAGGATGGCCTTTTCATCGAGCTCACCTACAAAAAAATGTCGGCACCATGGTATGATTTTTGGACTGCAGCACAGAAAACTTTCCGCATTCAATCGGTCAAGTTGACAGAAGTCGCCACAGGTCAAAGGTAATTGCGAGTGATAGGTCGTAGGTATTTTATGTAATTATCGTGGCGTTTATCGACAGTCTAAAATTGATTTCGACGCCGAAATCTCATTGAGTTAATTGAATGTTTCTTTTATACATGTACAGTGTTTTCATAGATCTGTCTTATTTTTGACGCCCATTTTGTTCCTCCCTGTTCTTCTTGTTTTTGGTCACAATCAATCTCAGATGTCTTGAGTAAAAATGGTTTTCGTTATCATTTATATGCTGATGACACCCCCCCCCCAGCTGTATAAATCAGTAAAAGCTGATGATTTGTTATGATTTATGCTCTTAACTGCATCAGTAAAGTTTTAGTCTGAACATTTCCAACAAACTCATTGTCTTAGGCACATAAAAAACCAAAAGATCATTTAGTATGTGTTGAGTTGTGGGGTGACATGGGTTTTGGCTTCGAACAAAACCTGTATGTTTCATAAAATTTGAATCAAATAACTGATTTTTAAAAAAAGGTGGCTTGTGAAGTTTCGAAGAATTTCCCAAATGAAACAATATTTACCAAGAACAAATGCAAACAAATGAACCAGCCCTCTGGCGTTGTAAAAAACAGACTAGCAGAACTCCCTTTTGGCCTTCGCTCTTAAAAATAAACTCGACCAAGTTAAAAAAGATCAGAACAATGTTGGTAAACTTATCGTGAAGTTATCATGAAAAACGCACATTATTTCACCTTTCAAGAAAGAGCTCCACTGGTTGCCAATCACATCGCGCTCCTAGTTCTTAAAACCGCACCGTTTGCCTTTCAGTGCCGTAAGGATCAGCAGTTTTCCCTATAAAGGTGCAGAAACAAGGAAAGACCCTACATCTTCTAACCAAAACGCTAAGATTCTGTTATTTCTTCCGCCGAACAAATTCACACACTCGCTTCTTTTCAAAGTTTTGAAAATTTAGCTTTGTTTTATCCTTGTAAAAAAACTTTTGAAAAGTACGTTCTGAAATAAAAATATCTTTACTTTGATTTTATTGCGAACAATGTTTGCTGGTTTACAAGCTATACCTTATTTCATTCTATTGTGGTACTTTCTTTTTGTCATAGAAATTAAACATCATAATATAAGCACGACTAACAGCGTTAATCAGCCTCACCGTAAGTAATGTGGAAACGTTTTGAAACTGCGCCTCCAGAGTTTTCGTAGTTGCATTCATAAGACTACTTTCATTAGTGGAAACCTTCCATGGGTTTCTTTTTTTTTTTTTTTTTTTTTATCTAAATCGATATTTGTTTTTCTTACCCGCATGCATTGTCTTCTAGCATGGTATCATCTGGAACGCAGACGCGAGAATTACATGACAAAGTAGGGAATGTGATCACCTTGAAGCGAGAAGTCTTCACAGGAATCACCGGCTGAACTTACCACCCTTCCCAGCCAACCATCTGCAAAAGCTTGTGGCAAAACGACCCAAAGAACAGCACAGGATTACCACAGCAGTTTTCATCTGCAAAATGTTAGCTTTTACTTTATGGATATTTTCCAAATTAAATAGAATCTGCCAACCATGTCTAATAAAAGACGTCTTATTTTAAGTTTGTGTCTCGTACCATAATGTCCCTCAACTTTTTTTTCAGTGAAAAAGTCCATTAACTAACCAAAGCATAATGTACAGTATAATTTGATTTCGTGATGGAATACGGCCTTCTTCATTAAACAAAGTTTCTCAGTGTTTTCTTCTAAAAAAATCCATATCCACATCTTTACCTTCAAAGTTACTTGTTGCTCTTGTTTTTCATACAAAAAAGACAAAATTAGTAGAATTTTAATAGCAACCATGGTGATGTAACGTGTAATAATCTAGATTTACAGCTAGAGAGAAGATATCTTGATCTAGAGTCTGAGTTAGGCCTAGATCTAGCTTAGTTTTTGGACGCCCCTTTTCTTCCAATTTTGGCTCTGCTTGTCATTTTTCTGTTTTAGTCTTAGTTTGCCAAGTTTTCTTAAATTTGAAGGTCACTTTCCCCTTAATTGACAACATCATTGAATGCATGGCTTGAGTTTATGCTGTCCTCACAGAGTTATATCTGTTTTGAATGTTTTCATGTGTTGGTTAGATATAATAATATTCTTCTGTTCCCTCCATTTTAAAATACATAAAAATAGAAACATCCCTTCCTGACTACATATTCATCTGTATATCTGCACCACAATTGAGCATTTGAGATAGAGAGTAGACATGTCAATTCAATTTTATCAATTTCTTTTATTAGCACTCATCTTTAGCCTATAATCATAGTCTGGGTCTATCTTCTCATCTAATAATCTTGATCATGTGTGATTCTTAAGATATATGAGGGTATGAGAAAAGCAAGGTGAAAGTAACTTATATCCTTTTTATTGCGTAAGATTAATTTTGATTCCTCCAGCCTTGGTAGATTTGAGTGACCCAGGGACGGAAGTCAGAAAATATGATTTAAAAAAGAGTGAAAAGAGGCTCGTACAAAATGAAGCACTCACTGCAACTCAAGCTCCTTTGAGCCGATCTCCTTAGACATGCCACTCCTGAGTAAATAAAAGATATGTCTTTTTAGAGTGAATTAAAGACATGTCTTTTTAGAGTGAATAAAAGAAATGACAGGACAAATAGTGTTTGAAGCACCGTCAATATTCAATATTTTGTGCATTCTTTAGTGTAAACCTGTAAATAGTGAGAAGGCAATGACAAACCGCAGACTCCTCATCAAATATCGTGCCATCTGGTCATTTATCTCAGATCTGAGATTTAAGCTCTTGTTCTACTTTTATCACCCCCCCCCGAACAAAAAAAAAACGACAAAAAAGTAGCCCCATTGTCTTTTAAAGAAATGGTTTCTTTAAGCCTTATGCATACATGTGGATAGTGGTAACGTGGTATGTATTCAACCTTGATCCCAGCTTGAAATATCGGTTATTTCATCGTGTAATGTCTCTCAACACTTGTCTTACTTCTGTGTACAAGACAGGGTATTAAAGTCCCTGCGCCTCCACGACGATAACTTATGACATAATAACACCCATAGGCAGGGTGAGTATTACAGCAGACGGTTGGCTAATGGGTCATCAGTGCGCCTGTTTTTAAATAGTCATCCTGAATTTTCTCTCCTATGAGCCCCAGAGCGGGCCCGTAGCGCAAAAACTCTATTTTTTCTTGTACAATTATGTAGATGCATAATTTTGTGGTCTTTTAAGGCAAAAGTTACCTATATTCAATAAAAGCCCGCCTTGAGAGGTTTCCCCGACATAGTTGAGCGAGAGGGAAAACTTGCTCATACAGTTAAGGGTTCTCAATAGTCTATCGAGTTTCTCGGTACGTTTACCTGGTAATCTTGGAACTCTCCTGTTTGTCTATCCTCTCCCCGTGCCCCATAGATTTAAAGAGCAATAACTGGAAAATGTGAGTTTCCAAATAGGCCTACCTGCAACAGTTACACGCTTTATTTGTTTTACACATGTCTGCACAGATGAGAGTAATTATTGCCAAGCTTGATAGTACTGGGATACCTTCTAAACAGTTTTTTTTTATTATTCTTGGTACCCCAAAAAAGATAAGGCACTACCTTCAAACTGGATGAGTGCAAGAGGTCAGTTCCTGCCAGGGGACTCTCGGTAAAACACTGTTTTGCCATACACTTAGGTAATCCATTTAGGTGAGAACAGAATTTATTGATCCATCGATTTCTGCATGCATGTGATCTGCGCTGGAAGAATGTAGCTTTCCTTTTTAATACTTGCATTCGATTTTATTGAGTATGCTACATTCTTCTCGAGTTTTGGCTAATGCATGTGCTAGCACGGATTTATATTTCGCCTTTCTAGACAACCATTATCGAGGCATTTTAACATCGATTAGAGGCACCAAAATTCTTGATGTAGCCTAAGAAAAGAATTCAGCTGACTTGCTTTTCTGGTTCTGAGTTCCTCCAGCTTGTGATAAGGACAACAGTGAAACACTTTAATTTTTAATCCGACGTAGTAACACATGCACCTAGATCTAGTTGTTAGCATTTTTGCCGATGTGAATTGAGACTTTTGTGTCATTCCATGATTCCAAATAAATACCTAACAGATTCCAGAGCTTGGAAAAAAAAACTAAATTTATTCATTTGGTAACTTTTCGAAATAATTTTATATTTTCTAAATATACCGTTTCGAACACATAGTTCTAGCAAAAAAAAACAAAAAAAAAAACAAAAAAAAAAAACGGGCTCGCTGCTGCATTTGCTTATGTTGGGTATCATCGATTTTCAGCCGATCTAAAAATTGCGCACCCTCTCGAAATTTGCATGCAAATCATCCTGAAAAGTGAATCGACTGCAACCATAAAGAGTTGAATGAATGGCTTAGGCTAATTCAGCGCAGTGATCAACGGAAGTGTGAATCGCGCTGCTACCGCAAGGGCTTTACATTCCTTTTTCGATATCTACTTCTAAATTTCTGAACAGTTACTGTTTGATACCGTGACATGCAGACGTATGATATAACACAACTTTATCTGTCTGACTGAACGCAGAAGCCATGAATTAGTGAAGTGTGATGAACAAATATAGAGCTAACTTTCCTTATCTATAGAGTAGAGTCTAGATCGGAATCCGGAAAATAAATAGCACTGATATATCAAGTGGAAAACGACAACTTCAGCAACAAAGCACAAACATGGTAAATATCTTACGATGGATCCGGTCCTTCTAAGGGTTGGAATTTTATTATCTCGTCCAGAATGTCAGGAAAAAAACGCGAACAATTTTTTTTCATTAACCGAATTTATTCTCATTAGAGGGAGGTGTGAATATCAAAAATTCTCTTGAGCAGCCGCCTATGCTTTTTAAAAACGCAACATATGGATCTATTTCAAAAAGTTAACTATAGGTTTTTGGACTCGGAAATATTATCATGCAATTAGATCTAGATCTAGGCCTAGCCTACATTAAAAAAAAATCTGGCACCACGTAGGCCTTGCGAACAATTATTCGCAAATTAAGCTCAAAATTCTTTTTTTTTTTTTAATAAACTGCAAACATGAGTCCCTCTACCTGCAACGTGAAATGCTACATCATTCTCGATCTGCTCGTATGCAACATACCCTGGTTCAGAATTCAGTAATTTCCAACGGGGCATCATTATAAGCTACCATGACAAACGCGCTCCACATTGTCAGTTAAGGTCTTTCATGGTTTTGGACTATACATCAATGCAGCCTTTAGACCAGTACATTGTGCCATACAATGATTCCATGCATAAGCTGTAGGGGTTAAGCACGGCCTCACAGGCAATTCTGTGTGTGTGTGTTCCTTCAAATCTCCAGACATCGGTTTCACCTATTCACAAGAAACGGAGCACAAGGATGAGTTTCGCTTCGCGACAGTCCCTGGCCAACTTGATGGGCCGCAGATCCTTCGCTCCCAAGAGCTCCTCAGGGTTAGTGAATAAAGATCTAACTAACTTGGTGTTTTATTAGGCCGTGCTCACTTTTAGTTTCTCTTTGAAAATTAAATCATTTTGTTATTTTCTCTTGAAAATTACATTGTATTGTTATTTTCTGTTTGAAAATTAGATTATTTTCTTATCTGCATTTATTTTTGTGTCTAAAGAAGCTGCATTCAGTACTTGTTCAATAATTAAAAGACATACAAACCAAGAAACAAAACCAACAAACCAACAAAAATGAAGCCCAAACCACAAATTAAGACCCAAACAAACATGCAACAATCTAAAGCAACGGACTCTTGCCTTTCTCTATTCCCTTTATTAAACTTAAAAAAAATCAACTTAAAATAGGGTAACTCAAATTTCGTTGTTCTGAGCCCAGCGCTGTTTTGACCTGTGTTGAAATGGCCATTTCCTTTTTGTCTTTCTTCCCCACTA
This sequence comes from Elysia marginata, assembly GCA_019649035.1. Classification (NCBI taxonomy): domain Eukaryota; kingdom Metazoa; phylum Mollusca; class Gastropoda; family Plakobranchidae; genus Elysia; species Elysia marginata. The sequence goes on from BMAT01006749.1 coordinate 101,301, forward strand.
CTGATAATGCAGAAGCAGTAAAAACATAGGCGTTTTCACCGATTCCCGTTGCTACAAGCACAGTCCCCGCGTTGGCCAACACCACACGTATGTGGGAGAAGAGCTCGCCAGATTTGAGGCAACGCAGTGGCGTGCCGCTTTCTCCGCCATGGGAGGACTTCGCCAGAGAGGGGTGAAGGCTCCCAAACCGTTCACTGTACTGAACAAGGCGCCATACCACTGCTCAAGTATGGGCAGAACGTTTGAGGTCAGATCTTTCTGTTTCCAGATTACTGTTCGAAACTTAGATCAGTCTCAACCGCACAGGGTAAAATAATGTTCTTCAGGAGAAAATGCATTGCACATTGACATTTCATGCGCTGTCAGAGATTAATGCAGGCGTTGCTGAATAAGCGTACATTTACATGAAATAAAAAGTAGACATTCAAAGTGGAAAGATCTTTCTAATGGACGCAAAGGCATGTGGAACGGGTGGTGGGGGGTTGAGTGGGGAGTGGGAAGGGGGTGGACTGAGAAAGAAAAGTGTGTGATCGGGTATTTCACAAATGTTTCGCAATCAGTCCAAATGATTCTGATATCGGAAATTGTAAAGAAGAGAAAACTCAGAAAACCCCTTTTAAAAGTGATTTTCTCTATTATTTTAAATCGATCTAAGTTCCAAACCTTTTCTAAGAATTTGGACAATTTCATACATTTTTTGACGTTTTTACGCTCAAATGAGCCCATTTTTAAAACAACCAAAGTCTTGTAAAAGGAAATCTGCCACATCAAACTCTGAGCACAGGTTGCATGAGATGCCTGGTGAATGGTATACAGCTGTATATTGATGAGGACCCGAGAAAAGAACTGAATGTATTCCAATTACCATGAGTGTTATAACACCCAACATAAAACAACTGAGACCGATTCAGTAAAAAAATTTTGAAAACTAATGTAAACCATGATTTTAAGATAAAGTTACTACACAAAATAATGCCATATCAAAGTAATGCTGTCAGTAGTGCATTTAGATAAAGCAGAGATCTGCGATTAGAACTAAATTTAGGCCTTCTGATAAATATGTTTACCGCTAGATGAAATTGTGGAAATTTTCACTGTTGCAGGTTCGTTACGGGGAGCTGATCAAGCTACAACCGCCGGTGTTCAGAAAAACCAAGAAAGCAGACCGGCCGCAGATTTGCAACTGTAGGTTCTCCTCCTTTCTCGCCATTTTAAAGAACCTTTTGCTGACGTAAAGTCAAGGTTTAGTAGAAGCATATCGCCAACACGGTTTTGTGAAAATAAGAAACGTTGATGACGTAAATACTGCATAAAAGCAACACAGCTTGATAATTGTTTTGAACAGTAGACACATTCTGATCGATAATGATAGAATTACAGAAAGGTCTGCAAAAGCTGCGTTTATTTACTTCTTGCGCCTCCTATTAACCCATTTATCTTTCTTTTTAAAATTAAACACTGGCACTAATTAAACTGTGATGTATTTCATATCTTTAGGTATTACCAAAGAAGTTTTACCGATATTCCAGGAGAAAAGAGTTACCGGGTATGTATGATTCTGGTTGCGTAGAATTCGTGGACTGAACATTCTATTGTTGCGTAGCTTACAAACAAACATAAGCAAGTTAGAATCCACAGCTGTCCGATAAACTTCTCGAGTATATTTGTGACAAGATTTAATATTCCCTTCTTGATCACGAAGGGATCATTTTCCTCCTCAAATCAAATATACAGATTTAAACAGAACTGACTCAAATGCAGTGAAAAGTTTCATGAGTAGACACTTTCAAGATACCTCAAGATACCTCAATCTGCTTCGTAGCTCTTTTAGAGCATCTATGTGATCATACGCTTAAAGTAATTATTAGAGAAATCATAGGCAACCCATATGATATTATGGGTAATCGAACAGTTGTACAGTCCGGGTCGAACATTTCGAAAATCATGGGAACAAAACAAATTCTAATTATCCCAAACTGAATTATCAGTATACATTTCAAAAGGATAACAAAAAAAGGTAATCTAAGTCTAGTTCGAATATAGAGACTATTCAACTTATTCAGCTTCTAATCATACAGACCAACTGCCCATACATCGGTAGGCCTACATTTGTTATGCTAGATTATTATGTTAAGTAACACAAGAAAGTTATCTAAAACAAGAAAGGCCGTAATGGTGTTACTACTGGTGATGCTGATCACGAGTATTGTGACAGCGATGACTCGGACTCTTGCGTTGCTTTCATCCTAACTGGAAGCTACGAAAAAAAAAAAGAATAAAGAACACTGATGGAAGAGCTTTTGCCTGGTATAAGAACCAGCTAATACAGTTAAATTGAACATTTTGTTAAACTAGATGTAGAAAAGGGTGAGCAGTGGCGCAATCGGTAGGGCGGTTGACCGCTATCTGAGAGTTCCCGGGTTCTATCCCTAGTCCGAGCTAAATTTTATTTGCTCCCCTGTGCCCACCCAGCACTTGATGGGTAGCTAGGTCTCTTAAGACTCGGCGAAAGTAAAGGCGGCGAGGAAAGCAATGGCAAACTACCTAACTATGCCGTGTGCCTAGAAAAAACAAGGACCCTGCTCCTTGTTCCCCTACGCCCATGTCGAGTATGGTACTACCTTTACCTTTACCTTTAGACGTAAAAAAGGACTCGACGACTAACGGTTAAACTGGAAATAGATGCAGAGCGACTTCACTTGGGGATGAAACAGCAAAGATTAATCAGAAGATTATGGGTGTAGGCCAATCATAGACTGGTCTGCTGCAATATGCACACACACACGCAAAGATATTTTTATTGAAACATGGGAGATAAGGCTTATTCAAGACTTTTAAGATCGATTGCTTATGATAAATTTACATCATCGTCTACTCACACTCATTAAGTCAAAATTATTATTAGTAATCTTACACTGTAGAGTATGACAGAGGGCTCTAACAGCACAACATAGTTTTGTACAGACCTTTCAATTATCCTTATAGGGTGCGTAGCATTATTTCGTATATGAAGGCATTGGTATAATAAACTCAAACAAACCTTTCTCGCTTTTTGTGCCCAATGCCCCCAGACCTTTTGATTTATCGTCGTCTGTGTCCGACACACGACCGCTGCCGAAGACCAGGTACTACTTGCCCAAGTCTTGCGTGATCGTCCGCTGGGATCCACTAGTTCACAGTAGCGTGGACAAGATTTGCGAGTGGCTTATCACCACGTAAGTTAAAACAATCAAGATGGGTACACACTTTTAATTCGATACGACTTTATCGATACTCATGCCACCGTTTCCATTTTCTAAGGAATTCATTAAGACATTTGCCCCCCGCACTTAATAATTTGACCATTTCCAGCAAATATGAAGTCGGCTCAGGGTTCTTAAATTTCTCTACTTTTTATTCAAACTCACGTTACTTTATGTAAACCTCAAATCTAGCCTACTTAGCATTAAAAATAAAATAAAATTGTTATATTTTTACAATTAAGGCATCCATGTGCCTGTCTTGCAAGCTCTTTTAATCTCTTTTGAAACAATTTATCAAGCTTACATGTTTCCCCAACAGCTTTGGGCCCTTCTTATTCACAACGCGCTCTGCATCCAACTCCATGCTGGTGGCTTTCGAGACGATGGAACAGGCACACAGGTGAGGGCAGGCCAAGCCAAACCTCGATCGCCCTATCAGGCAGACAAAATCAATAGAATTCTTAAACACACCATTCGTATCATTGACTGATTAAGACATAAAAAAGTCTTTTGCAATTTAATCCATATGGGAAGTAAGAAAGATTTTGGCATCTTAGAGAATACTACCGCCGTGATAATGACATGCTCCTTGTAATAAAAAGAGCTCTCTTGGTCAGGTTTTTCTGTACCTAGGCATGTCAGGCATGTAGAAACTCATTTGCTTTTCAGTGCGATCTGAACTAGTTAATAATTCTTAACAGTTAATACACACATGTAAACGCGTTGCTGTGGTTGAGATTTTTACGACCGTACCAACTCTATTGCGTCTCTTACCTTTAATTCGTAGTACATGTATAACCACGAATAAGGCTGAGTGTATACAGTTTTCTAAGTTCGAACGGATGTTTCGTTCATCTTTTAAATACGAGGGTGGATCAATAAGTAATGAGAGTGACCTTCCTGTTTGTAAATGCGCGACCTTTGGTAGTCATATCATATATGAAAACGATCATCAGCTTGTGTCCTTTCGAACCAAATGAAAACATTCCATGTGACGTTGTCACTAGCCATTCTATGACGTCATGAAAACATGCGGTGAATAGC
>BMAT01006749.1:106702-181478 GCA_019649035.1 Elysia marginata
CATGTACATATCCTTAACAGTTTATAAAATACAGAGCAACTCTCAAAATATATTGATCCACCCTCGTACACGTACATGTAACTTTAACGTGAAGTGTACTTTTATACAATGGCTTAATATTTTACCACCAAAATTTGTGTTAGTTCTTGCTATTTATTCCATTCATTTCGATTTTTACGGCATAAAAGTGAGCCAAGCAATACAGCTTTTAGGGTTGCATCTAATACAAACTTGTATCCCATGATCATTAACTCAAATTTGTATTATGACTAATTTTTACTGAGAAAAGTTAAGACACAAAACAAATTACTAACACAAATTTTTTTTTCGTTTGCATTCAGCCTTGTGTTTCTTTTCTTTGGTTCCATGAAACACAAACACTGAAGATAAAACTGTTACGACAGGGAGGAGTTATCGTAGATTATAAGTGGGCTGCAATGTTTTTTTAAAATTAGGACCAAGGTCACAGACGAACGCAAGACTTTGATTGCTTAAAGTTTAACTAAAATCAAGTTAATATTCATCTTTAAGTGGGAAAGGATATAATTAATTTTTTAAAGAGCTTTTCTATTCTTAATATACCTATATTAAAATAGTTCTTACACGTTTAAGCAGTGATTGTTGAATAATATAAATGCATGAAAACAATGAATAAAATTAATGCAATGTATTTGTAACTGTTAGAAAGAAATGTGTACCCATAACGCCTTTTATGTGAAGCAAAGAGCATGCTTTGGGTAGTACGGGTTTTCTTACGAATATATGCTGACAAAGTCATTATGTATCTTATATCATAATTTACCTCACACTCATGCTGCATTATATTTCTTCAATAACTTTATATAGAGCTGTTACATTTCAACTGAAGGCGTCAGCCAAAATAACCATCAAATGGCACGACTCTGCAATGTATAATTTTGGCCACTTTACAAAATACTCTGTAAGTATAATTTATTACTATTCCTTTTGAATGTATCAACTTTGGCTTTTAAAAAAGGCAAAAACGGGCATGTATTGTAGTGAAATTTGAAATTTCTTGATATGTGGCTCAAAACAGAATTTGTCTCCCTTCCACAGTGAGTGAGTTGGAAGTCGGAAAACCCTTTTTTGAGAAAACACCATTTAAAGTCCCTTTTTCCTTTTTGATCCCTATATTTTATCCAACAAAAGTTTTAATACCTTTCCACAACATATTGAGAACTTTTTGAAATTTTTGATGCATGAAAGCTTAGAGTAATGTCTTGCGTCAATCATCAACGCATTATTCTAATGTTGAAAATTGCGAAATTCGACTAATTAATGTGCCAAGAACGTGACCCTAAAAGAAATACTGCCTCATGTAATCCTTATATGTAAATAAAACTGGTGGTACACATCATGGATTGAATGTAAGTGTATGGTAAAAGTATGCCTGGGCATTTTACACCTTGCCCTTTGCGATTGTAAAACAGAAGTTACTGCACAATGAAGCCTTACTCTATGCAAATCAAGAAAAACAGAATCTTGGGCTAAAATAATAGTACTGATTTAGTATGTTCAGCCCATACAAAGGAGGCTGTGGTTTCACCACTGCTTATCCGACAATAGTAAGTATATATGTCATACTTACATTGAACTTACTTGCAGCCCTAACACATTTTGAGAGGGCCTGTACAAAATACAGTTTGCAGAATCTTCATTCTAAATGTAGCATTTTAAGGTACCAAGGCTTGTCACGAATAATTAGTTTTGAGAATAATAAATCAATTTATGCCCTGGGTATGGCTGACAGAGAAAAAAAGAGAGAGAAAAAATAGAGCAAGAAAGGGAACTGAAGCGGAGATGGTTATTGTAGACAAAGACTGAAAGAGCAACATAAAAACTCTCTAGTTCACGCTACAAGCACCATTTTAATGCTCAATTTAATAAAAAAAATTAAATTTTTCATAGATGATGTGTGTTTTTAGCCACGAGCATAACAGTCCAACCCTTAAAAATTATCATGTCAGTATGCAAAAGGAAAAAAAATTTGTTCACATCAATGGCTTTAGCATCATATTTATATAATTGGCAGTATTTAAAAAAAATAGGGCCAAAAATCAGCCTAACATTTCATTTCTTTGACCCCACCTCTTCTCTTTCTTATTGTCTAGGATTACACGGTTGGCACTGATCCCATCTGGAGGAAGGGTATGGAGGAAAAGGCAAAGCCTAGGCCTACTAGATCAACACAAAATGAGATTAACATGAAACCAAAACGTCTAAAAATAACAGGAATCTAATCTTGAGTGGGCAAAAACATTTAAAACTTAATAAAATCATATCAAATTTAACATTGTTAGCAGCAATATGTTACAACGATTTTTAGAAAAATTTTTTCTACCATTTTGTATACCCAAAGGTCATTAAAAAGCTGTACATGTCCAATAGCTGACAGTTTGTATTGTATGGGAATAAAAAAAGGTGTGATTGTGAACAGAAAATTCTTGGTGTGGTCATATTATTTCTTCATGTTCAGTGGACTAATTGGCAAGAGGAAAATATAGAAAGAGTTGAGAGACAAAGAGAGATGGAGGGTGAGTAAAATAGATAGCTCTATGGGAAGACAAGAAGAGGAAGGGTGGGAAAGATAGATAGATAAACAAAGAGAGAGAGCGAGAGAGAGAGAGAGAGATGTTTATAATATAGACTGACTTATAGATAAACAAAAGAAAAGATAGATAATTACAATGAGTGAAGAAAAAATATGTTCAAAAGCGTCTTTCCACTCTATCTTTATGCAGTTTGCTTGATAATTTAAGAGTCCCTGACCAGCGCAAATGAACTGGATTTTGAAAACATTGAAGTTAGATTGAGATTTATTTCTCTATTAGATCTTCTCACAAAGTTTTGACAAATATAGAAATGAATTGTTAAAAATACAACGACTTGTAATGTGAAAACTGCAAAATCCACCTAAATTACACAGGTTGCAAGACTGTGCTTATAATGCTTCTAATCATCATAAAACAATGTAACTACATAATAAATTCAAAACCCTTAAAAGTAAAAACAACAATAACAAAAATTTTCCATGTATAAAATGTTTTTAATGCAACAAGATGTAGATGAAATGATGAAATATGGTAAACTTTTCCTATACACCATAAACTTTAGACTGCAGGTCAACATTGACAACAAACAAGGCAAAACGCTCATTAAAAGAAAGAAAATACAACATTTAAGTTAAACATCATAGGGAAAAATAAAAAAGCTATCAATTAAATTGACATAATCCATCCATCAACTTTGTAAGTTGAAAAAAAAAAGGTAAGTGGACAGCTCATGAAAAAGACTTCCAACTTTGTGGACGGACTAAAATATCACAGTCACTGAATCAGTTGTAGTATCTTTACCAAATTTATGTACTGCAGGCCTAATCTGAAAAAAAAAACATTCTGAAATCAACTGCTGTCCCACTCTCTTTGAAAGTAATCAACAGTGTTAAATTTTTTTGAAATTCAAAGATGATAATCCACACCTAAGACTTCACATAAAACATAAAAAAGAAAATAAACCTCCTTTGTGGAGCTTCAGAAAAAAAAATTCATCTCCCTTAACTTGTTTCTTTAGAAGAGATCCTAAAAATGATACCAAAATAGGCCCTCTTTAGAAATGTAGAGGATTTTACATACTGGTACTCAAAGCATCACTATACTTTCAAACCTTTCATTATATCAAACGGGCCCATTCAGGAAATTTAAAGAGTTTTATATTACAAAACAATATAAAAAAAAAATTTTCTTTTTGCTGGCATGGACAAACCACTGAAAGAATCTAACAAAACTCCAGAGTGCTCCAACTTGTTCCCACTACTGAAAGGAGAAACTTGGGTTGGGCGTGGCACCACACCAGGTTCCCAGGAACTTAAGAACATCCTGCAACTCTGGACTGTGAGAAACCTGCTCAAACAGAATTACACAGAGAGACAAAACATTTTGGATAATGTTTTCATAATTATAGCAAAGTTGTTTCATATTATGTTTAAATATGGCTATGACTATGAGGTCCGTTGTTGTATATCATATGCCAAATGCATTTAAATTAAAACATGACCTTCCCAAGGTATAGTCAAGCCTAAATCCCAAAATAAATGTTTGCTTTTACCCAACTAGACCTCTTTTTCAAAAAGATTTGAATAAAAAAGTAGGCTACATTGTATACCCATATAATATGTGTAACCAAATCAGAATAAATGAAAGGCTTTTATAGCGGAGAGAAAATGAAAACAATGTGAGAAAACATTGAGGGAGTGTGAAGGAGCACAAAAAAGAAATTTGAAGGGCAAACTAGAGACAGAGAGACAACAAAAAACATGCAGAGAGATTAAAGAAAGAATATGATTAAAAAATCAAAGAGACAGACATAACAAAGGAAAGAATGAGAGAAATATTGTATAAGAGGTGAAATAAGTCTAAGATACGTACAGAACAATAGATAATGACAGAAAATAAGAAGTAAAATACAATCAAGAAGATAGTGAAAGATAGAAAAAAGAGCCATGATGTGTGAGATTATGATTGATTAAATAAGAACGGAATAAATGATCTTGCAAAGTATATATTCCAAAGAAAGGCCTTGTCATGACAAAGACAGACAAGATGTGTATCACATGGTACCTTTGTTGCCATGAGCAATTTGTTCCAGTCATCTTTGTTGGCCACCTTGTTTGGATTCTTGAACTCCACCTTGTTCCTCAAAACTGGATAACCTGTCAGACATCAACAAATTTTGGGAACAAATTTTATAAGACACTGAATTTGTATCTGATAGAGTAAAATGCACCAGTTCCTGCTTCATGGAAGTATTCTAACATAAAAAATGTTTCTACTCAAAATTTAAATCTCTTTTGCCAAATACCTAAAACACTCTACAAAAAGTTTTTTTTCACTTGCACCTGTTTCAGCAAGACAGGTACAAAATATTACTTTAATAGATCATAATGTTAGGCAGAAATGTACTATTCTCTAAACAGAATATTAAAGTAAAGAAGTAATGAAAAGTTTACCTGTGACCACACAGGGCAGAGAGCGTATTCCTGTGTCCACTGCAACAAGGGATGCTTCATAGGTACCTCTCTCATCTTTCGGTAAGACCTGCTCCACCTTTCTGTCCATAGAGACTGCAAGAACCCATTCCTTTATCTCTTCATGTTGTGAGCTCTGTCAAAGTCAATTGAGGATTTTTATAGTTTGGCAATAATAATGGCTTTCATCCTCATCTTGAAATCTGATTACTGATAAAACTGTGTCTAGACATTTTTGTTATCCAAGTTCTGGGAATAGTAATTACAGTTAACCCTGCATAAGCCAAAGTTGCTACTGTCAATTTTCAGTTAACATGATTTTTCTTTTCTGTCCCATGGGGACAACGACATATAAGGACTTGTACATAAATCAATTTTCGCATCAGCTGATGTTATTAGTTATGGTTCCTGGAGACCTGGTAATTACAACATCTAATTATAATCCCCACTAAAAAATATTTTCACAGACATTCCATTAATCACACCTTTGATCACATTAGATACGCTTTTTACTTTTGCATTGCCTCATGTTATGATTTTTATGTTTTATATGGCTCTGCCCCTGTAAATATCAAGGTAACTGATCATAATGTTACAATTTCAAAAATAAACTATGGGACGCAAATTAAGAGAAGAACAGAGATTTGCAAATCTCTCTTTATACCAACAGTTCTCATTACTCCCGGTTTCATGAACTATTGGTTTTACTGTACTTGGTCAATATCTCAAGGAATCCAATGACTATTCGTATACACTATCCAATTACTATTCATATACACTGCCATATCTTGTATTCACTCAATACAAATAGCAAACTAGGTGGGTCGAAAAACATTCAAACCCAAAAAAAATTTTTAAATACTTTATTATTTCCAGAATGCAGATCAAATGGATGCAAAGAAACTAATTGCTAAGAAAAACAGGCACAATATGTTATATAGATGGCAGGCACATCATACCTCTGATGTGGCTTCTTTTCCTATATTAAAATCAGAGGTTTGATAAGCCTGCCATCGATATGACTAAACAGGTTCCAAAGAAAATGCTACCAATGCTTTTCTCCATCTGCACCTGCAGCTTCTTCTCTATTGATTACTAGAGCAAAGCCACAGAATAAAAGTTAAAGCTCAATCCTGCCTATGAATGCTCTATCTCTTAGTGTTTGACGTAATTGAATCATTCCAATAAGTTGGATATTTAGTATCAATTACTTATGCTAATCACACATTAAATGAATCAAAGACACTTTTCTAAACTTACGGTGAGGAAAGCTTTCTCTGGTAAAGGAATTTCAAATGGAATGTCTGTGTCTTGGAAATCACTGTGGTCAAGCATGTCCAGAGACCCTTCCTCCATTGCCTGGTATTTTCAAAAGAGATGGCAATTTAATTAATGCTTTAAAATACCAGCAATGTCCAATGGGTTAAAAAATGACTGTCAAATGAGCTGAGCATAGCATCTTACAATATCATAGATACAAGTAATTCAATAGATTAAAGATAAAGAATAGTAATTACACACAACTGGAAACTTTCCAAAATTTAAAAAAAAATGGAAAAACCTGAAAATCAGAGGTTTCTCATCCCAGTAATAATCAGGTGGTGCTTCGATTCAACTAAAATTTTTAACTCATATTTTACTTTTAGGAATAAAGTCCAAGCTCTTGCAAAATATCAATACTTATAAGTTCTAAATTTCTTATTTTACAAAAAAAAAAAAAAAAGAAAGAAAGAAATAGTATATACTGTAGTTAGAAATCTATATTAAACAGAATTGCTCTGAATCTTAGGATATCAAGGCTTATGAAATGTAAATAAAATACTTTGCTGTTTTGAAATATCATAATTAAATGTGACCTGTCTGCAATTGTTCCAACCATGACATTACATTATTAGGGCCTTTCTTTGGAATATATACTTTCCAAGATTATTTATTCCATTCTTATTTAATCAATCATAATCTCACACATTGCTTCTGTTACATTAAAATTTTTTTTTTTAAAATTGATGACTAAATGGTTTTAGAAAAACAAAAATTCACATCAAATAGATACAAACTCAATACCTATCATAAAAAACTCTAAGGAATGAAACAGTACCTCACTTATATCCAGATATCTGTTCAGAAATACAAATGCCATGTTCTCCCAGCCTAGAGCCTGAAAAATAAAAAAAAAAGAGGTAAAAAATGCTTTAAAAAACAATGACACTATTTAATACACCTTGTAAATATCAACAACAAAGTGGATTTAAAACTTTCAAAATGAAATTTTAAAAACATTTTTAGAGTTATTATATTACAACCTTTTAAACCCATTTGAAAATGAATCCAGCTACACCTTGGAAGGAGCCAAATAACTTTGTTTCAGATTAAGCACTTGCCTTGCATATAGTGCCTGCCTCATAGAAGGCCTTGTCAGCAGGAACCATGTCTGTATGTCTTAGGAGTGAGACAGACAGCTTGGCTGCCACAGCCTCCAGGGATTTTTGTGCCTGGGCTGCACACCGTGATGCATAGTAGTGAGCTATCAGCAACATTTTGTCAAATTCATCACCCTGACTGGTTTTGGCCTCTCCAGTCTTGCCCATATTATCACACTGGAGAGACCATGTGAAACGTTCATAGTTATTTAGTAAGGTTAGTTTTCACAAAACACATAACTTTCAAGCATTATCTGAAGTATAATAACAAATAATATCAAGTTCACCTTATTAACAATATTTTGTTATTGAAAATCTGACAATACTCCTTTTCTTCTCTAAATTCGCTGAAAAAATTAAAAAAAAAAAAAGAGGTTTAAACAAAACTAATAGGAACTTTTCTCAGGATCTTCACTGTGCAAATAATTAGCCATCTTATCTACAATCAAACTTGATTTTACTTAAATTTTAGGGAAATAAAAATTTACATTTGATTTTTGCCTAAATTAACTCTTAGTATACAGGCCCCACCTCAAGTGGCTTTTAAATAGAGCAAAATATCAAAATATCGGCCCGCCAATTCATATGGCAGAGCCACAGCCCCATTAAAGTACTGAAACAATTTGGACTAGGTTATATCTTGTAATTTCAGAACTTTACTAGGATGGTGGCTCTGCCATATGAAGTGACACGCCTATTAAATAATCAAAATTCTAAGTTACCATACTGGGCACAGTATTAATTCTATTTAATTACATATTAATCACAGTATAATGCAGCTAATTTACATAAACTTAACTAGATATTGGGTCCAAGATAAAAATACTAAGTGTAATATGGGCAGAATACCTGTTTTTACCAATAATGTGAACATGAGCAGGTTTAATTGTAAGCTTATATAAAAAGTTTTTAAAGTCTTGCTTAATAAATCCAAAGCTGAGAAATACCAGATATGACAGGAACAATGATAGTAGTACAGAGCACTGCAAAAAGTTTACTAAAATGCCATATTCAAGACATAAATGTCATGCAACCAGTCAAAATGAGTCGTAAGTCAAAATTCGAAGGTAGTCAGATATTGGTATCAAAGATACGCTAATTTTCTCTGCTTTCAAACACAACAAACAGAAAAGCTCTATCATACTTCTGTATGAAGTTATAGCCGTTTGAAGTCGGCAGGGTAAGGTCTTGTGACTCATTTGGACAGAATGCGAGACAAACATGTGTTCAAAGAAACTGCCAGAAAAGTTTTTCAGATGTTTTTAGAATGCATGGAATAAAATTGTCTGCTTAGAGGACAAAACAGTTCAGAAATTATTGTTGAACTTGAATTTTTCTTGAGAATGCATATCAAGTTACTCACAAGGTCAGACATCATGTCTCTAAGTTCAGCCCAAGACTTGTAAGCTTCAGGCTTATTCATGTCCCTTTTGTTCAACATATCACTAAATATACGCTTGTAGATGTTGTAGTTCTGAGGAATAAACATTAGTATAATAGTTTTAATGCTCAAAACAAACAAAAAATTTTCATATGTAGTTTGTACACATCTGTCGCCTACACTCATGCCAAGAAGACCAATAAGGCTATAAAAAGTATAACTTTCATCAAAATCTTCTTTTACTTCTTTAAGTATTACATGGTATAAATATAATCTTTCATATGCATACTTTTGTATGAACTTTGCAACAAAAAAAAAAAGATACTGAAGCCAGGTGCTCAAAGTAAATACCAATTGACTGAACTTATATACATACCTTGACACCCAAAAGGTTTTTGGTTTACGAACTCTTAATTCTAGATTACGTTAATAAACTTGAAAAGCCCCGATCAGCCTCAGTACCAACCCATACATCTAAGATTTGGCAAAATGCTAATTCATCTTTATAGGATTAAGTACACTTGTTTTGACATACCTGTGGGTTTGCCGGAGTACCATATTTAGCATAGAGTTCCAGTGCTGCCAGAGAGTTGCTGTTCTTGATGAGGTGTGTCGCATACAAAGCAACATACTTATGTAGAACTTTTGGATTCTGTTGAGATGCACAGGTAGAATTGCTTCAAATACTTTTGCATTGATACACAAATAAGGAAAACACAAAAATGTAAAAAATGGAGGTCAGTCCTACCCACTTTCGAAAAACAAAAAAAAAAAAAAAAACACTGAGGAGAACTTAAAAGATCTTGGAAATTTGAAAAGATAAGGCTGGTGGGAAAGCTAACATCATCGAGAATGAAATTGAAGGGGTGAGCACCAATGTTAGATCTGAGTGCAGTAAGAAGAAAAGGGTCTTGGGGGAGGGGGATGAAACAGAATAAAAAAAATCTTAAAGTACAGGAATTGAGAAATGAATAAAAAAATAGAAGAAGGTGTGACAAAATGATGTAGGGCAAAAGAAATGATATGAAAAACAAACAATAACAAAGCTGTCCAGTAAAAGGAATGAAAGAAAGAGCAGGTTAAAGCAAATCCTACAAAATCTTTAAAACCGTAAAAAAAAGTTGATGGGCAACCGTGTGTCCTGATACTAAAATTAAAAACAAAAACATAACAACCATTAGAACATCTTATAACAATGGAAATGCTTAGAATAGAAATAAAACAAAGACAAATAAAGATTTAAAAAGAGAAATCATAGTTTTTTTAAAACAAAAACACAAAAAACAGATACACTGAGAAGCAATAGTGTCAGTACTGTTAAGCATGGTAAAATCCTCCTCCCCCCCTTCATTTTTATGTCACTATTAAGTATAAATATTTCCCACAAACTTAAGTTACTAAACTGAAGCTCTTACCTGCTGTTCTGCTGTCTGCAGACATTTGCTCCATTCACCTTTCTCAGCAAACATATCAAGAGCTCCAATCACATCAACGCTGGCAAGCTGAGCAATAGGGAAGAAGAAGATAGAGAGAGAGAGAGAGAGAGTGAAAGGTAAAGATGGTTTCATTTTATCAAAGCTAAAAAAAACAACCTTCAACAAACTTTTCAGGTGATATGCTACACTTTTTAAAACTCAATGATGCTCTACAAGGGTTAATAATCTCCTATTTAACAATTGTATCCTTGAGGAAAACTCACCATAAGACACCCTTGGTGGTTAAAAGTAAAACTAAGCTTACCATGTTCAAAACCATTATTCCTAGAGAAGCAGATACCACAACTGTTTATAAGTCAACTGACAGAGTTTTATAATGAATTTCAAACTGTGAAGTATTTAATTTTATGTTTTAACAACTCAGCCACTACATAATAATATATTATCTTTATACACTGTTTTCTGCATTCCAAATTGTCATCCTCACAAAAAAAGCAAAAAAAATTATCTTGTGAAATGTTTGAGATATTGGACTCAAATAAAAAGACTAATTTTCCCGAAATTTGTTTCTATCAGAAACATTGATAGCTTGAATGTAGAAAACTTGACCCATGTGAAGTTTTTTTCCAAGAGCACCAATCATTTAAGAAAACTAAAAGACATGCATCAGTTTTCAAAAGAAAAACTCACATCTTCCGCTTTGCCCTGATCTCGACAGAACTCTTTGTACTTTTCATCAACATAGCCCTCCAGCCTGCAAAAATAAGTAAGGTTTACATGAATTTTAAAGATACAATGGTGCAGGTAAGGTTATATGACAAGCAAAACCCAAATGATTTTTAACCCCCCAAAACAAACAAAAAAAAAGAGAAAAAAAATCCAAAAAATAACATAAAGAATATCTGACTTACTCAACCTTATTTTATATCTATATAAAGGAAAGGAAGAAAACAACTGAACAGGATCAGAAAAAAGATGAAACAAAAATCAATAGGGCAGCTTACATCTTGGTAAAAGCTGTCAAGTCGTTTGGCATTTTTCATTTCAAAAGTGAAACCTAACAACATAGTTCTGAAGCTGACCTAAGAAAAAAAATTATTAGGACCAAATCTAATATCAAAACTTTTACTTAAATGAAAATGTTTGACTGTGATTTAGAAAAATATTTTTTTTTACCAAAGTCACATCTATTTTCTAAAACATTCTCAGAGACATCAAATTGATAACATGGATTTCTTACACAGTTTTTAGATAAACTGGCTAATGTTTTTATCTGAAGCATATTAGTTCATATCTCTACTCCCATCAATAATCAGTCTTTTATTTATCTTTTATTTCTAGCTTGACTACAACTCTCAATAACAGTTTGACTTTTTTCCTCATAAATCTGTTCACAAGTGTGTATATCACACGGTACCTGGGGTCCATTTCTTTGGCAACTTTCTTGGCTTTGTTCCAGTCACCAGCAAAAATAAGCATATCAACACCTTCCTTCACCATGTCCATACTGAGATACATCTCTGCTGCCTGCAAGGACACACACACACACACTTGCATTTATACAATTTTATGCATTGCTATGGGTGAGGCTCTCAAGAGTTAAAGACATCATCATTTACAGTAATTTTCTTAGAACTAAACAATGTATCAAAGCCATAAATAATACTTGATGACAAAAGAAATAAATAAACTCAATAACAAACCTGATAAAATGAGTTAAGAATATACAGAAAATCATACTACACTGAGAATGTCCTTTAATCAGTTGCCTTCAATACATACCACATTTGAATAAAGAATGTTAGAAAAGCATCTGTCACACACAATTTTAATATTGATGATCAAGACAAGAAAATGTTTGTGTTGACTTTGTGTAAAAAGATACCTCATAATGCTTTATCCTATTCTATTAGTAAAAAAAAAGACAACCAAAAACAACAAACTAACAAATTTAAAGTCATCTATGACCAGATGTGTCTCTCAAGTCTGAAATGTCTCCAGTGCTGTGTTATAAATTCACCATTTCCAGAATCCCCAGTCTCTAAAGTTAATCTTTTTATTTTCTCACCGTGGCATGACACTTGATCTGGGCTAATCTGGGTCCAACAACCTCAACTATCATCTGAGCTTTCTGGTTGTCCAAAAACTTGATGGCAATATCTCCAGCCTGTAAAAAGTATGGGGTATTTTTTAAAACCAGAACATATGGTTGACGTTCAAACATGTACTTAAGTATACTATAATAAAAGCGAAGAAGAGTATACTGAAAAAAAATAATGAATGCTTTATATAACAAAAGGCCTAAGAATAAATGTTCGAATTCTGCAAACCTAAACATCATCTAAATCAGTTGCCAGAGCAAAATGATAAAAAAAAAAATACTGAGCTAAATTTGGAAAAAACTAAAGAGCCTTTGAACAGTTTTTATCTTAACAAATTTAAACATTGCTGAACAATTTAGACAGAGCAGGGAAAAAATGATTCAGAAAAATAAAAACGAATGAGATATTATTCAAGAGGACTAAGGAAATCCATAAAAAGCTATATAAAGTTATAATAAAAATAAAAACACTACCTGGTTAGACACTATTCTATAATAATATCTTTTGAGTTACAACAAATAGAACAAAAATGAACTAAAAGCCACTGCAACGTAGAGAGGTACTCATCAACTTCGGATGTAAGTCTATTTCCATGCCCAATGGGTTCCCAATTCAGTGTAAAGCCTACTTTTAGTTTATGCAATAGATAGCACATAACATGGTGCCTGTATTGAAAATTATTACCAAATTCATTCAGAATAAATAATGGAGGCAGCCACTGCGCAATCAAATGATTGAAATGTTGTAAAGGTATGAAACAAGCAGTGGAGAGAAGTAGGCTTTTTATTGGAAATGCCCGAAATGTCTGCCCTTAGTATGATTTGAACCTTCAAGTTATAGATGCTTCGGCACCCACTGCCTTGCCACTTAGAGAAACATAGCTTAAACCCTGTCGTCACTACGCTCCTTAAAAAAGGAGTTTCATGATCAAAGGTCCTTGCCTAGCCTCTCTAAGCGACTTGCTTACTTGAACGGGAAGATCCAAATTGCACCAAAGGCAACCATTTAAATCCGGAAGCACACCAACACTTAGCCATAAACAACAAACACAGAGAACAAACGATAACATTTAAGGTATGCCTCATATGAATTATAGATCTAGAGATCAGAATAAATAATGGAGGCAGCCACTGCGCAATCAAATGATTGAAATATTGTAAAGGTATAAAACTAGCAGTGGAGAGAAGTAGGCTTTTTAGTGGATTTTTTCGGGCATTTCCACTAAAAAGCCTACTTCTCTCCACTGCTAGTTTCATACCTTTACAATATTTCAATCATATTCACTCAGCAACTATTGGACTGACTGCATGGTTTTCTCTGAAAATCTGAACAAAAAAATTTTACGGCTGGAAGGGCAGCAATGTAATAAGTCCTTCAAGGAGATATAAGTTTATATCCATGATTTATTGTGAATAAGCTCAACAGCATGTCCTATCAGGATTATCTTGTTCTATTTCTTTCTTTGTTGCAAAATTTACTGAAGACTTGGGTGGTATCTTATTATTTAGAATATATCATAGATGGGCTCAAAGATGGCATCTTATATCCATATATGTCTGGGATGTGCATAGAATAATAAACATGGAGCAGTAGAGTCAGGGCTTACCTTGACAAGACACTTCTCCACAATCTTTGAGTCAGGTACCATGTCTGGGGTGACTTTGAGGTAGCACTCCACAGCTCTCTGATGTTCCCCTGAAGCCTCCCACTCTCTCGCTTGCCGCACCAAAGCCTCTGCTCCACTACAGGATTACACAAAGTTACACAGGTTCTTTCAAAAACAGGAAGGAAAATGGTTACAAATAATAAGACATATACAGCTGAGTCCATACAGTTTGAAACTATTTCAAGTATTTGCTTAAATTGAACCACATTCAGATTTCTGAGTTTTTATTTCTTTTGTAATGAATACTGATAATTCACTTTTTGGATAGTTCAAATTTAAGTTTGATAACATGTAGTTTAAAATGTCTGAACTTGACTTTATAATGCAGCGTGAGATAAAACATAAGCCATAAATTAATCATGCTGTTTCAAAGGCAACTCAAGTCAAAGTAAAAACAGTGATTTTCGATTGGTGCATAGTTCTGAAGCTATTGCTGATACAAGAGAAAGGAAAAAAAAACAAACAATAGTGAAGTCTTCTCCTTTAAAAACTCCAAAAAGCAATTCCCGGTTATTATTTGAATCATAAGCCTATAGGCCTACTTTTCCGAGTCATCTTTTTTAACAAGAGGAAATAAAAGCTTGAAAAATTGAAAAAAAAAAAAGCAAAGCACGTATATGAATACCAAAAGCACTGAATACAAAGTATAAAAAATATATTCAGGCATAATTGCATAAGAAATGAATGTAGTTAGATTAACAGAAATCAACTTGTCACTAAAGGCAGAGAAAGGAGCAGTTTGAAGAATAAAAAAATCTCAGGCTTATTATCCTGCAAGATCTAAGACCAGCTATCAGCCTCCTGAACTAGAATTATTATGATGGTGAGCACTGACAACTCTGTTACCGTAAAACAACTGCTTCTGTCATGGAACTATGCAGACAAAAACAAATTGACAACAAATATTTTCTGGTATACTCTATCTGTTTGTCTATGAAATTCACAATCTCAAATATTGTATTCCGTAAATGTCAATAGAGCCAAATATCAGTACAATGTAGAGATTTTCAAAATGACACAACTCCTATAAAGACGTCTTTTAACTTAGTAAAGACACAGCTGCTTATGTAACAGGTCATGGAAAAAGTTCAATAAAATTTTTATATTTTAACTCAGTCATGTCATATTTCTTGCAAAGTACTCTAACAAGTTTATAGTGGCTACTTTTACTTTCAAAAGAATTGATGGTTAAAATATTGTAATTTTATGAGCCTCAACAGTAAAAAAAACTTTTAACTTATCCTGGTTGCTTGAGAAGATTTTGGATTTTTCCATAATTTGACATTGTATGAAAAATATCTTCTTTCAGCAAATGCCAAGCAGCAATCACTATAAAGGAGGATAATTAAGTTCAAATGCCTTTTGTGACCTAACATATTGAATGTGAAGTTACTACAACAAAATAAAACAAATTAAATTACACACAGACACACACAAATTAATTAAAAAGGTTTAAGTTTGAGATGGACTCGCCAAATCACTTACATATTAAGAAAGCACACAAGCAATATTGAATAAACTGGTTAATGTCAAGGGTAAGTGATTCACAATTACTGCACACCTAAAACCACCTAAAAATGTATAAATACAAGTTTAAAAATAAGAACTCTATCCAAATGGACACAAAAAAGACTAAGGTGTTTTTTTACCTACATGAAACCAAACATTGATGGTGAGTAAGAAAAAAAACCCCTAAACATATTGATGAATAGAGTAAAGGGAATGACAAATGTCGATGGTGAGAGTACAAAAAAATTAAAAAAAAAAAAAACGAAGAAAAATAAAGTTGCGTTGGCTATGCAAAACTTAAAATAGCAGGGAAAGATTTGAAATCACAAAGAATATTTTATTGGGATTTTGATTTACAGTAGACAACAGTTTTGCAAAAGATTTATTCCATCAAGACAGAGGAAATACGACTCTTAACATCAAGACTTGTTGAAACATTTGTATCGAGAACAGCCACGCAGATAAAAACATTTTACTGCACTAAATCGCGAAACGTAAAGATGTGAACATTTAGTTTTATCTACATAATTATGGCACTCTGTTACTCATATTTCAAACAAAAAACAATGAAAATAAAAAAAAAAGTCTCTGGTTTACTTACCCTCCACCTCCCTGAGCTCCACTAATGACAAAACAACAACAAAACAGTCAATTCGAACCAAACTTATAAAATGATTTCACCACTCATGCCTTAGTGTGATTCAATGCAAGTTTTAATTAATGCCATCATGGAAAAAGACAAACACGATTAAAAAAAATCGTGAAACTTGACTTTGCAGAGATCTAATCTGATGGGGAAAAAGCTCAGTCTGATGGATTGTAAATGCAAATCTTGGTCTTAGCTACTCTGATTTTCTGTTGCAGCAGTAATGGTTTGGCCCAATTAAAAGTTTTTACCATGATATCATAAAAATGAAAGTGATTGTGATTTATCAAATTAAGTAACTTTGATAATAAATTTTCTTAAAAAATGTCAATTTATGTAGTTTTGAAAGAATGAAAGTGTCTGCCTCTGTCTAGAATTGTTAACTGAACCATTGTAGGTTCCATGAGACTTGTAAACCATGCTAGTATCAATTTCAATACAATGACTGGAATATATAACAAGATAAGATTCTCACAATAAAAACAAACTCATATAAACAGAATAACAAGAGATCTCAGAATGAGATAAAAACTCAGCTTTCTGATCAATGAAAATTGAAGCAAAAAACCCCCATCATAGTGAATTAGTGAGAGGAAAGATTGAAGAACTCACCTGCCAGATCTGTCTACAGCTTCACGGTCATACTCGTCCTGAAGCTGCTGAAGTTTGTGGGGAAGATACTCTTTACACACTCGTAGTGCGTCTTGCCACATACTAGAGTCCTAGCAAGAAACACAGAGAGCATACATAAAGACATCTAAAGCTCAATGACAGCTTGGGTGTATGGCATGAAGAGCAAAACTAACAAAAAGTAGAAAAATAAAAACATGATGAGCAACTTGAGACAAGATACAAAACCCATCACTATGGCTTTCTCATGTTTTACAATAACTCAAGACAAAGCTTGAGAGACTGAGAATTACTAAGCTCGCAGCCTATGAATTAAACCCCTCCCTCCATCCCCCACAAAAAAATTAAATAAAAAACCCACAAAGAAAAAACAAACAAACAAAGGAAAAGCATAAGGAATTCTTTTAGAACCAAAGTAATGATGTGCTTGAACTTCAAATAAGAAAAATGATATATTCTATATTTCACTAAATAATAAAAAAAAAATATACAAAGCAAAAAAAGCCCCAAGACACACCTACACAAACTAACAGCAAAAAACCCTGTAATCTATTTTCCAAAAATATTTTTGGCTTTATTGTGAACAAAAAAAAATGCAGTTAAGTAAAGCAACCTGCTGACTCTTTAGATAAAAAAACAAGAACTTTAAATAAATTATTTAAACTCAATCGACACAACATTAATCTAAATCCATTAAAGCTTTCTTGCACCAATAAAATTGCTCTACAATATATTTTTTTCTTAAAATGGGTAAGAATTTTAAATACAAACTTTTCAGGCAAAATTACACAATATGTACTACCTTTCGTAACATTTTTATTGTTAATTGAAAACATGTACTGATGCGTCTCTAAAAAAAAGTTGCTCTCACCTTATAAAACTTAATGGCAAGCTCAGGGCGCTGAGCACGCAAAAGATATGATTCAGCCCTCGCAAAATCTTTCTCCTCAAACGCAAACCTGGCCTGACCTACAAGCACATCAGCCACTGAGTCCGCATCATGAGCCTCCGCCACACGCTGGGCAGAGTCCCAGTCCTGATTGTGGACATACCTGGGGACAAGTGTTATATTGATTTCAGAAAAATAATGTTGAGATTCCATGTGAAAACAACTTATATTGCCTTTCAGTTAGAGATGCCACTTTCTCACAAATAGTCACAATGTAGATGTCACAGCCAATACTGTTTCTTGTGAGATCTATAAAAGATTCTTAAGCTAAACAAAACTTATCTAAAAACCTTACAACCAGGTCATGAACAAGCAAATGAATTCAGGCCTGAAGCCTCACAACAGAACCCTGATTATGTTATAACAGTTTCATACAAACTCACATGAGTACAGCCTCCTTGGGTCTGTTGGCTTGGACAAACTCCTGTTCTGCTTCATGAAACTTGCCTTCATCCTCCAGGTACATGGCATGCTTTAGATGAACATCTGGAAGTTTCTCCTTCATGGCAATTGTACACAATTCAAAAGCAAAGTCGAATGCGCTGAATTGGAAATGATATGAAAGTCACAATTACAACATGCTATGAAAGAAGTTTTCTTATGCATTTTGCATGAGTTGATACAAATAGTTTGTAAAATAATAGTATTTAGTGATAAAGTAATCATCAAAACATGTGTATCCTCCTAAAAAACTTCACCTATTTACTGAATTTAGTGACCAAGAATTACATACATCATTTAAAAGCTCTTGAAAGCATTATACATATGTATTTATTTTTGTTCTGATGTTTTCGTTATGCTCTAAGCTGTTGCATTTGGATAAAGTGAGACTCACTTTTCAAAAAGTTGTGAAAATGAATTTGAGGATTTCCATAACTAATAATACAAGAAAGATCAAACTGAATTTCTTATTTCCAAAAGTACTTTCCAACTTCTTTATAAGCAAAATTTTTGTCCAATACTTCACCTCCTTGACAGAAAATGTTGTGAGGCAAAAAGGGTAAATCAGGCACAAGACAGGACATATGGAGTGGTTAAATTTTAAAAACTGTATTCTATGCCATTTAAGAGGTTAAAAAAAAGTCTTGCTTATTTATCTTTTGAGTTATTTTATTTTCAAGGCAATAAATAAATTGCTGGTTAAGCAACAAATTATTACATTTAATG
The DNA here is from genome assembly GCA_019649035.1 of Elysia marginata. NCBI lineage: Eukaryota > Metazoa > Mollusca > Gastropoda > Plakobranchidae > Elysia > Elysia marginata. Next base: position 125,653 of record BMAT01006749.1, read on the forward strand.
AGATCTAACTCTAAATTAGCCTGAGCGACTTGTGCCTGATTCAACCTGATTGCCTCATATTTTTAAAACTGATCATCACTGCAGCGTGACTCATTCATGTCAGCAAAGAATAGGGGAAAAGGGAAAGTAACATGACAAAATTGAAAGAGACAGGAAAAAAAGTAACTGAGGAAAAATGGAAGTGATAAGATCATGGAATTAAGAGGTGTGAAGAGAAAGAGGGTAGAGATGAGGAAGAGGAAAGAGAAAAAAGTAAAGAAAAGAACAATAAGGAGAGAAAAGGAAGCTAGAAAGACAGAGAAAGAAATGTGGAAGAATGATTCTAATCAAAGAACAATTATACCAGTTTTCGGCAGCATAGTCGATAGCGGCTTCCAGCAAGCCAAACTTGTTGAGAAGCTTGACGGCAGAGTCGCCACCAAGATTCTTGGCCCAAAGATAGGCCACTTGCTTGGCTGCTGGCTGCCCACCTTGAGCTTTGGCCACCTGAAACAACAATCCAGATTTAGATTTGAGGTAAGCTTGGTATAACTTCAAAATGCAGTATTGATTTCCCATGGGCATGGTTAAATTTTCATGAAGTCTTTTTAAAAATAATTTTTCAGTTGCAAATGTGCAAATGAGTTGACAATCACTGCCTTCTTACTCTTAGGTAATGAGTTAATTATTATGGGGCTGTTTTACGACTTTAAAGAACATTGGGGGACCAAAAAAGTTTTAAAAAATGAAGAGCTGTCTTACAATGTCCAGATTGGGGCTAAGTCTATATTTTATGACTTGAAAGATGAAGTTGCATAAAGATTTTTTGAGAATTATATAAAAATAATCTTGTATAGACAATTCACATTTGGAAGGCTCAATAAAAAAAAACGGGTCAAAGTCATGTTGAGAAATAAATAAAATTTTAACACATAAAGATTTTTGGGAAAAGGAGTTTCACAAATTAATGGCAGCATTAATTTATTGTGTCCAAGCAATTTACTTTTGAGTTTGTGCAGCCATGGTTGTGGCGCTGTTTACTTTTAGTTTACTAGTTTAGTAACTGTTTCATGTTAGTGTTTGGAAGCTTTCAGTTTGACAGTGACATTCCGAGTTGTCAAACTATTGGGTACTTACCTCACTGAAGACACTGGATTTAATCTCAATTTGTTGTTCTTCCATTACATCTTTCAAATATTTTCTACCTTTGCAACTTGTAAATTTCCAATCTTTGTAAAGGTCGTCTCCTATTTTTCTATTTATGAAAAAAACCACTAATTTTTTGTATTTAATACTTTGAGGTATGGACATGTTTCCACTTGATTGTATCCAAGTTTCAATTAGTTCTAATGGTATAAAATGTAATGGAAACCCCATAAAGTACAAAACAGGGTACACTACCCTGTAGGCTTCATCCCAGAGATCTTGTCCCCTGTACATGTTGACAGCAGCCTTCCAGTCACCTGCCTCCAGATAGTGGTGCTCTGCCTGGCGGTAGTTGCCCTCCTCATCCAGCTCCTGGGAGAGGCGAAATTGATTAGGGTTAAAAGAGGTATTAACTCTACAACAACTGGACTAAATGATGAAGCTTGCAGATTAAAGACATTTCTAACTGTAACTGAACAAATCTAGCCCATTCTTAACAAATCCATCAATATTCTTTTAATACATGAAAAAAAAGGATCACTACTAAGACTCAAAACTGTCAATTGAAAATAATATAAATAAGCACAGAAAAAAGTTGTCATTGAATGATGTGTTTTCTTTCGGTAGTGTACAAATATTTTATGACTGCATTGAGTTAAACTATATAAAACTTTTGACTTAGGAGTATATGAGCATAGAAAAACCTCAAGAAATTTGGATAAAAACCATTCATGCCACTTGGTCAACTGCTTTATTTGGTTCAGCGGTTTGGCACAGAACACTTTTTAAAACTCTCTTTAACATCTTCTTTGAATTTGGAGAAAACAAAAACTTATATTTTCAATTATGCTAAAACAATATCTCCAATTTATAGATTGGATTGTTTACAAATGGTATTGTCTTGAGCCTAAAATAACAAGTCAAACAAGGTGCGAGCTACATTTTTTTGGTATGACATTTGATGTTACTACAATACTTTAAAAAACAGAAGAAATATGCATACTTTTATCAAAAAGATTTCTTGCCTCATTTAATCTCCAGCTGCTAAATCAGTTTTTACAAAAGTATGGCAACAAGCATCGATAAAGTGCAAACTTTGAGGCACAATGAAGCTTTTTGTACAAGGCCTATTGAAACTGTAACCTGATTGAACCCATGAATATCGCTCATGCCATGATTCTCTTGGCAATACAAATTAAACACTTCTCTTAAATCACTTATCCTTTTTTTAATATTTCTATACTTATAAGCCATTATTTTTCTGTAAAAATTTTCCTAGACAGTAGGGTTATTGAGAGGAAAACTGTAAAGTTAGTTTCAAAGCATTAACATTTCCTTTATTAATAAAAGTATCATGAATTTTGACTTGGGTATAAAATTTCCTTTGGAATAAAAGTGTTGTTTTTTAAACAGTCATTGTGACAGATGAATGCACTCGGCTTGCCCTGGGAAGTCTCACCTTAGCCAGGTGAAGGTGCGTGTCAGTGACAAGGTTCTCATGGTGAGCTTTGACCAGTCGTATCATGTCTCCATACATACGTTGTTTCTTGTACATAGTGATGGCTAGGTCAGGTTCCTCCACCGCCACATATAATCTAAAGGAGAAGAGTATTTGGTTTTTTTACACACAAATAGGAATGAATACAAATTTTCAAAAGACTAGAATATAGTAAGCAGACATATTCAGATAAGAGGAAAAAAAGTATCATTTAATATTTTACTAACACTCTAGTGTAAGTTTGTAAAAAGATTTATCATTCAAGACAAAGAAAATATGTACGAATTGGATGATAAGACTTACCTCTCAGCCTCTCTAAACTTGCCCTCATCCTCGAGTTGCTTTGCCTGTGCAATGTACAGGTTTGATACATCTTCCCCCTTCATGTATGTGGCTGCCAGCTGGTAAAGAAAATGTAGGTTTACGAGACATGAAATAAGAAATCAATACTATGAAATAAACACAGTTTCATAAAACTAAAAGACAGAAAAAGGTATCAGGTCATCATATAAGAAGGTTCAGTGTCTTGCATCTAGTGCAACACAGCACAAAACCATAAAAAGATATATGAAGGATTCACATAAACAGTACACTAGAAAAGAAAATGTAAATATAATGGAAATTGAAATGGAAAAAATAGAGGTTTGACTCCAACAGACAGGGGAAATTCTCAGTCACCAGTTGATAAAAAGTATCATTGCATACATAAAAATAAGTTTGGGAGTATTTGCAACAAAGAGGCATTCAAGTTTACAAACACAAACAATTTGTTTGCTTGGTTGAAAAAAATCAACATTTTCTCTTAAAATGCAGATATTTTGGTGGGATTTGCTGAATACTTTTTGCTTAACAGGTAAAATTACCTTCAGCTGAAATTAGAAATTCCGAAAGCTTACTATGACAAACTTTATATGGAGATAAAGGAAACAGTAAAAGCTTCAGAGAAAATGAATAGGTGGTTTGAAAGCATTGGAAGATAAAAGAACAATATTGAAAATAACATTGAGGCCAAGGTGACAGAACAAGTATTCCACCAAAACCACTGGCAGTTGCATTATTTTAAGATTTAGTGGCCTTAAGCAGTGACCAATGGCATTTAAAAATTTAAAACACAGTGTTGAAACAAACCTTGTGTGCCATCTCCCATTTGCCAGCCTTATTGTACATGTCAACTGCTTCTCTTGTACAGCCTGCCTCAACATAAAACTTCTCTGCAGCCTTAAGATAAATAGAAACAAGCAGGACTGGTGTAAAAGTCATTGCTGATAGATCAATCATACCATTATTTATGTCACATTTTTAAAGCCTTCTCAACAAACTCAAGTAGGATAGATTTCAATAATTTCAATACTCAATCTGTTTCACTCAGGCCTTCAGCTAATCAACAATGCTTAAAGCATGTTTCAGAAATCTAAACATTTAGTAAGTTTTTGCAATTTGTGCAATTTTAGAACAATTTTAAATTAATAGAAGATTGATAATCCAAAATAAGGGTAACACTTTATTACATGCTTAACACCACCTCTACTCAACTTTCATATGTCTAAAGATGATACTAGTATGTTTTATGTAAGACATACAAACAAAGAGCTGGCAAGAAAGCTTTACAACAACAAAAAATGTTCCACCTCATACTCCCCAACAGATGCATAATGGTCAGCAATCTTCTTGTAGTATCCTGCTGACATGGCTGAGTCTTGAATCTCTAGAATCTGCACAGCCTTGGTCCACTGGCGTGAGTTGATGGCAGCCTCAACTGCCTTGGTCGTTGCTCTGTATAAACAGATCAAACAGTAAAAAAATGAGTGAAAAAGAGCACTAAAAGAAGCAATAGGTAAAATTTTCTTGAATAATTTAAAACACTTATAAATACAAACACAAGCAAAGAATCTATTTTAAATACAAAAAAGAAAGTCTTTCTTATATCATCTTTCAACTCAACTATGATCTCAATATTATAAATTAAGAGCTTTTAATAGTAATGGCTTTGTCAGAAAAATTAATAAACACTCAAAAAACAGGTATTTGAGATGAGTTTTAAAATAATCATAGAAAACTATGGCCTTACAAGAGAACCCTTTCTAAAAGAAAATTCTGATACTTAAATGAAAAAAAACCTAGGCGTTGACTAACCCTGCTTCAATGAAGTGGTTAATGGCTGCATCCAGCTGCTTCTGGGAAACAAGGTAGTCTCCAAACTCCTCCTCTAGTTTCACCACTTCACCAGGGAAAGCATGTCTTGCCAGGTCAACAGCTGAGAATCAATGCACATCACATCAGAGTTTTAAAAAAGCAGAAAAGAAAGCATACATAAAATAAATTTATCAAAAACTAAGTACAGACCCTTGTTTACAGTTCACAAACAAAGATGTTTCACTTAACGTCCTCTAATATAACATCTATATCGCATTCAGATAAGAAATTTCTTGAGCAGTAAAAAAATGCAGTTACAAAAACAAAGTTGCTTAATCATTATTTTACATACTGAAATGGACAAAATATTCTCACCTCTCCTGAAGTCTTTTCCTTTTTTGAAACAATCCATAGCTCTCTGGTAATCCCTGATCTTCTCATACAGGTCACCAGCCTAGAGGAATTATACATGTTTCTCTATAGAATCAAGTTTTAAAAAATCCAATAATTCAAAATGGTTATCATGAAATTTATTTTTATCTAATTACGGCCACATGAAATGCAACAGGCTTTGAAAGGTTGTTTAATAATAACAACACTTTCTCAACTTGACTTATTTGCTCTTATTTATTCAAATGTGTTTGAATTTCATATTTGAATTTCACAAACACATCATGATCATAGAAAAGCAACTCAGCACGAAACTTGTTAGGTAAAAGTTTTTTTGAAAATCATTGTCTGTTGATTGCAGTTAAAAAAAAAACGTAAAAAAAATTCTATTCACACTAGCATACCCTATCATACAGCTCTGATTTAATCAAGGCTCCAGCAATTCTTGAAATCAGATCATTGTTTGTCATCAATTCCTGGGGAGTGTATAAGATGGTAAGAACAACAAAGTTCAGTTAAAAAAGTAAACTGCCAAAAAAAAAAAAAAAACTAGGTAGTTTTCCATTTTGATTAGATGTTGATCCCCTGTCAACAACTCTTTTTTTAAATCACTCAATATTTTCTGAATAAAAATTAAGCATTAAATGTTTTAAGCCAAGCCATAAAGCAAAATTAAAAGTATCATTTGTGCAATAAGCAGCAACACACTATTCTAAAAAAAAGCGATAAAAAACAACACTCTGCATAATCATGCAGCTTTCTTGCCGCAATCTAAGCCAAATCATCATCCATATATTTCAGACTAATGAAAGAAACAGTGACACTAGATGAAAATGTCCTATATCACATAAAAGTAAACAATGCTAAAGACAAAAATAAATTTTCTTGCTTGTGACAATAAAATCGATGAAAGCCTTTAATATGGATGCGACTTGACCAAAATTTAAAGTTAACCTTATCCTTGAAAAAAGCAACTTTCCCTAAATCTTCATGACTTTATTGTTTAAACCCTTCATTGCAACATGATCCAAATGACGGCTTTGTAAGATTCACATGGTCATCACATGATGAACTCAACATAACATTCTAGAATGTACACCCAAAACAGGATATCCTATATCCGTTCAAAGCGTAAAAATCCGTAATGTGCGTCTTTTGGTCAAGCGCACCTGCCATCATGAACTTCCTTTGGTCAAACCGGAAAAATCCGTAGCACCTTTTGCTGACCTGAAAATGCCAAACCGTAATTTTCCGTGATCCCCCCATTACCCTAGTGTTAAAGGTACGGTATTTTACGCATTGGACGCTCTTCGAGAGCGACCCCTTGCAAATTATTACGGTTTGAACGCTGTTCGGCGAGCACAATGATTACGCTTGTTTACGCTTTGGCTGTAAGGTCCACTACTAAGTGTTAGCGTTGACATGTACCCGGTACTTGATTTACTTTCACTATTTTAGTATCTCCGGTGCATTTTATTGCTATTTGAGCTTACTTTAATTTTTCTATATTTACGTCTAAGGCTGCTACTATGGAATCTAGTCAAGAATCGCCCAAGTAAGAATTTTTGTACCCAATAAAATGCCGACATTTGTAATTTCCTTATCATAAATCAAAATACATGTAGCTTTATTGTCGTATTTAAAGGTAGATCCATGTTTGTGTTGACATTATCATTGTATCTTAGACCAAAAAGAAGAAAAAATCGTACTACGTTATACAACTGTATTTAGGGCAACCAAGCTTCACTTTCAATTAAAAACGAGTAGAAGATAGGTGATACCAGGGGGTGTCATACCTTGATAATATTTATTACGACATCTCGATTTTAATGGGGGGTTTTTAAACATCACTTGCTCATAATTAGTAGGAGACTTTTCTATCTTTTGCACAGTATTTGCGCTTAAAGGATTGCTCCGACCTTCAACCCTCTTACAATTGATCATGTTGCCAAGGTGTTGCTAGCTCCTTGTACATCTGGTTTTAGGCCTATGAAACACCTGGAGAAGGGAAACCCTTCTTAAACGGTGCTCCTATAGTTTTGGTCGAGAACAATATCATGTCTTAACTATCTCCTGAATCCAACCTTTGACACGCCTCTTTAAGCTGTGTTCATCACATACACACACGCGTCCATGATTATCAGTGATATTACTGATAAAGTAATTGAGGCATTGCCCCGCTGCTAATGAGACAAAGCAGCTCTTTATAAACTTTGAGTCCAGACACCTGGTACTGAACACTGGGCTAACTTTCTGCATTTTCTTGCTCCTTTAAACGTGTCTGGGTATCCCTTTCAATCTGTCTACACAGACGCTAATAACCTTTGCCATCACAAGTCATGTCTCCTTCAACTAAGCCCGTGAAAAAGCCCGGCCCGAGATCGAGCGGCCCGATCATAGTCATATGATCACGGGCCCGGGCCGTCTTAGAAAGCCCGAAACGGGCCGATCAGTATTTTGGGAGCACAAAATTAACACAGCTCGATGCAATTTCATTTCAATTACTAATTTTTTACTTGACGAAAAGGTAAAACAATTTCTTTGATCAAGAATTCGGGGGTTTGATTTTGCATTGTTGTACCTTTCTGACTGACGCTGATCGGACCAGGCGGCGGCCCGTGCGAGGGCCCGGGCTGTGGCCCGTGCGAAGGCCCGTGGGGCGGCCCGGGCTCTATCTGTGCGCACAGGTTAGGCTATCGCAGTGATCGGGCCGAGCGGTGCAACGGGCTTTTCGCCCCCTTACAAAATGTGAAAGGTGTGAGATTCTACTTTGAATCTTTCGAAAGAGTTAACACTATGGCATACTGCTAGATGAAAAGATCTGTCGTGGTGAAGTTTTTATACAATTCTTAGTAATCTAGAACATCTCTATACATGGACTTCACTTACTTACAGAAATGTGTAAACTCGCTTTGGGCAGTACCATAGTACAGGAGAAGAACATAATCTAGATTAACACCGGATGCATCGGCTAGTCATGCCGAGTCTGTGGCATTGAAAATAGGCCAATGATTTTAGGAAATTAATTGCCGTTGTTTTTTTCTTTATGTATTTTCCAAAGGAACAAAAAAGTAAAAGAGGAAAAAAAAACAAAAAAATCCCATGAGAAGAATACGGAAGAAAAAATAAACGCACACACCAAGGCCCGAGGCTCAAGGCAGCCCGTGGCCCGTTGTATCGTGCGAGCTACACTGCGTTAGTCGCGTATTAGCTCGGCCCGTGGCCCGGCCCGGGCCTCACGGGCCCAAGTGTGATCAGCCCGTCAGCCCGCGGGCCTGAGAATTTTATGATCGGCACGGGCTTACCTTCAACTAAATATTTGGTCTTTTTAAATTCATGTTCAATTTAGTTTGTATGAACATTATTTACTAGTATAAAACAAAGAGACTTAAGATCAAGATATTTTTTTGGTTTATACCCCGTACACGTATAGCATAATTTTAACTACATGTATATTTTTTATTTTCATTTTCTCATCTGCAGTTTTTTTTAATAGCGACACTAAACTTGAGGGTTTATAGTGTCCAATTTGCAAGAAGTTTTAAAATGTTCTTTTAAAATACACAAGTAGGCCTATGCTTTCTTACTATATTCAGATTAGTGTGAATGGTTTTTGCATAGGCCTAATGATTATATTACACAAGTCGAATATTTTTATTTAAACGCTGTAGGATTATATAATTATGAAGACAAACGCATAAAGTAAGATGCACCATTTTGATCTGCCAAAAGTACGTAAATACAAAATAGCACTTTTCTTATTTTTTTAAATAATCAGAATCAATGAATAAAAAATTACATTGTTTAAACTGACTGTTGCGACTTGACGTCTTAATAATTTTTGCAGCGTTTTTATTTAAAAGTTGCACGATATCATGTGAGTGTTGTTTTATTATCATTAAAATATATTCATATATTTCTAATAGGAGTTGATGGTTAATGTTTAACCTTATGTTTGTCAAGATTCTTAGGCAAAATAAGTTTCACCCTATTGTAAAAACAAACAAACAGAATAGGGTAGTAAAGTAGAAGTTAGAAGTAGCGGTACTGGTCAAATTAAAAACTCATAACATTCACTGTTTTCCAAGAAAATTAAACGGCCATTTGCTAGTCCCTTAAATCTGCCAGTCAAAACGTTATTAATGGGGTGTCTGAGGCATCCAAATCTGCCTAAAGGTGCACATGGGTATGTCTGACTTGCTGGACGAAACCAAATATAAAGTAAAGCATTGTTGTTGTTTTCACTGTAAGAGCGAAGTGCACGATTTTTGCATCTATTGGGTGGGGCGGGAGCGCGAACTACGGTTTATTCCGGTTTGACCTCATGCGGCTGAGATCATTTCTCACAGGTTTTCTTTGGTTAAAGAGGAAAAAAGCGAAAACTTTTCGTTCACTTTATCTTTATCTGCAACAGATTCGAAAAAAGCAATTGATTTAAAACTCCAGGAATATGTGCAGCTACCTATCTCTACTCCCCATACAAAGTTTTATGTGATTTTGAATCTAAAGAAACGAGTTAAATATATTTTCTAAAAAGTACCTTTTACACAAAATCTGCCTGTTGTTGCAAAAATGTACAAAATCTTAAGTTTTGCATCATATGTTAGAAAAACTGTTTTTTCTTCGGTCAAACTTTTCAGACAGTATTGCACTATAAATGTTCGACTTTTGCTTACCTAACTTTGAATTATCTAGTGTTAATAGTTTTAATATGGGAAGTCCAAACAAATCAACAGAAATGTTAAAAATCCTGAACGTTCTGCGACAAATCGTGCCGGCGCGTTCTGGCCAAGGAGGTGCATTACGCACTTTTACGGTTTGGTCGGATTGAGACTAAATTTTCCAGCATCGCTGAACGGACAAAGGATATTGCATCTGTAAATGTTGTCAAAAAGAGTTGCTTTTAGTCTATCTAGAATCCTCTGCTTGCCTCTACAGATTACCATTAATTTCTGCCTATGTGTGATACTGTTTGAAAGCTGAGCACCAACCTCTCTACTGGCAGCAAGTCTAGCGGCTCTAGCTGGCAGTCCAGCCTTCATGTACAAGTTGATAGCAGCCATGTAGTCTCCTTCGCGCTCTTTCAGCTGGAAGCAATACACCAAAAAGTTTTAAGTTTATTTAAGAAAAGTAAGATTGGGCTCTGGCAAAACTTTGTTTCCTTCTTTTATACTATCTGTCCTCTCTTGTTTTTTTAAATAAAATAACAAGTAAAAAATTACCTTTTCCTACATTATTGTAATATATAACTCACTTACCCCACAGCACCTCAGAACAGCAATAGCTACTCTAGCTAGCTGTGTGAGCAATGTTTAACCAAGACATCAAACAAATTGAAAACCAACAAATCTTATATTTAAAAAAATTCACCCCAGAATCGCCCCCAGGCCTTACTACTGAACCAATTTGCCTCAAATTTTCTCTGAGTACAGTTTGAGTTTTTTTACTTTGATTTTAAGAATAAAAATGACCAGATGAGCACATGAAATAAACGGCAGGTGTCAGAACATAATATTGAGTCGGATTGTATTGAGGTGACTACTTCATCCCGAGCATGATCGGGCATTCAGCTAGTAATAGCAAAAAAAAATAAGAACAAAAATTGAACCTTTGTCTTTGCAAACAACCCCTACAAGTTCATGACCTGTACAATTCTAAAGTACTACAAATGGTACCTCTCCTGCTGCCTCTTCCTGTCCTGTCTCCAGCAGCCATTGGTTGTAGTTCTTCTTCAGGGTCTCAAGCTCAGGGTGGCTCTAATATAATAAAATATATAGAAAAAATAATTTACTCACCACATAAACATTATTTATATAAGAGCCTGTTGCATATTTCACCACATCATCACATATAATCGTATACAAGAGCCTGCTGCATAATTCTTTGAAGGCTCTCAAGCTTTAAGCAAATCTATCTTTGTATTTGAAAGCCAACAAACACTTACAGCAAAATCTGCTCACCAATCACTAAAATATAAACAATTTACATCAATAGTTCCATAGTCATAGACTTTAAAAGGAGTAAAAAAAAAATCAAATGATAGTAAAACAAAAAATTAAGCGAATCAAAAAGCTTCACTAAAATAACATATGGAATGCCATCAGATTCTAGCATAACAAAAATGTTTGGCTAATCATATTTTTTTTTCTTTTAAACATTGGTACCTTTGCATCGGCCACCTCTATGGCCTCATCCCACATGTGCATCTCCTGATACATCTCAATGGCTTCATTCACATGGTTCTAATGAAAAAACACACAAAAACTTTAAAAGGTAGAAAGTGGTCCAAAAAACTTACATGTTGGCTGAAGAGAAAGCTATTGGATAAAATATAGTTTTCAAAAAGAAATCAAGTGAGTGCTTAAGTAATAATTACTTCTATTCAAACTTATGAGATTTAAAATATTTTCAAATGCAGATAAAGTCAACAGATCTGAACCATCATAATTTGATAAGTTAAGAACAAGCACTTAGAGAGCACATAAAATATGAAGATGCGCAAATGAGACTAGCCCTACAATTTGACATAAAACAAACTCTTTAGCACTAAAAACCTATTATTAATTTGAAAAAAGACAACAACTTTATATTAAATAACAGGCAGTCTCTTCATCATTTTTAAAAGCTGTTTTGGATGAAACAAAAAACAAAAGAACAAAAAAAACTATTGGTAGAAGTAAAGCTGAGAAGACAAATATGGAGAAACCAGGCATTAGTCTTGACATTTAAACTTACACCCTCCAAGTAAATGTACTCTGCTTCCTTGAACTTTTTGTCTGATATTGCGAGTCTTGCTCGCACCTTGTAGTGTTGGTAGCCATCTCCTCCCTACATTGTAATAAAAAAAATGAAATGATTAGGTCTAATAACAGGATGACAAATGTTCAATCTCCTGCTGCTAAAAAAATATATGTACCCTAATACACAAAAACACTGAAACTTCATTCTGACGATTTTTCCCGTTGGTCCTCAAAACTGATGAAATTTAACATGTGAAAAATCATTTGAAACAGAAGACATTCAATCAAGAAAGAATGAGTTGTTAGATAATAAGTGATTCAATAATAATTTCAAGGAAATAAACTTATGCAAAAACATATGTGAAAAGAGATGTCAATTTCATCCAAGACAGGTAACCAGAATTGCATCCATACCTGGCACAAACGTAACTTTCCAAAATTATAATGGTTTTAAATAAAATCATGCCATCTGTCACCTTTAAAAAGTCTCTTGCTCTGAAAATCTACAATAATGGAATCTAAAAGTAGCTCAGTAAACAGGTTAACATTACAATAAAGGTAAACAAAGTGAGAGCGATAACAAATATCCTGTTTTTCTTACTGTTTGCTTGGCCACTTCCTCAGCAATACGTAGTGTCTCTTTCAGGTACATTGCTTTAGCTATGTTGCCTAAGGCTGAGTAACATCTGCAAAACATCAAATTTTTTATGTGAAAGGAAAATTTTCTATGAATAAATATTTCAGAAAGATTATTTATGACTATGGTGTTCAGATTCATCAATCGTATAAAAATTTGGAGTCGCATTTATATTGTACAAACTTCTAATTAAAGAAATCTTTCTTGGTATGCAAAACCTGTGTGAGACAATCAAACTGTGCACAGACTTAAACCTTTGTGATTTACATTCTATGACCGTCATTTTGTTTCTAGGATTCAGTTTCCTGTCAACAACCCCCCCCCCCCCCCTTGCATTCGAGTTGTTGAGGTCCAAAAGTATCTACGGATGAAGTTAGCCTATCTTAAGAAAGGAACAAAAGGATTTCCCATTAATATCTAAAAATATAAGGAGGGTGTTCCACTAAAAATATCATGGCCAAGTACAGGCAATTTAAATAGTAATGAGGGTTTCAAATACAGCTTGTTAAGGCCCAGATAAATTAGAGGCCCTAAGTCTAATTTTGGCTGGTTTGAGCCTGTTTGAATGCAATAAAATACAAATACACAAAAACTTTTCAAAGGTCAAATTTTTTTTCTGACTTGTCACAATAACTTTTACTCTTTCTATAAAAAAAAGCTTGATAGGAAATAAAATGGTGATGTATAAAGTAATACTGAGATAGAACTTAATAAACAAGAAAACGCAAGATAAAACAGTTATAGTTCTAAAATGACATTACAAATGTAGAGACTGAAAAACTAACAGATGGCTGCACCTTTATGGTATTGAAGGACAAAAATGTTTATGTCTGGGTTGACAACTTGCATACAAATAATGGAATTACCTCTCAGCAATGTGTAGCTGATGTTCCTCCAGAGCTAGCTTGCTCAAACTCTTCCACATGGCCTCTGTTTCTGGCGACATTTCCAAACTTTCTAAAAACGCAATGGCTCTGAAAATAGAAGATAAATAATCATCAATAGTTTTGTTGAACTTTTTTTTATTAACTTTCAATAATTAAAATGAAAAGCAGTTTTAATTTTATAAAAGATTTAAAACTTTATTTTGAAACTTACATACAGCCCATTCCACATATTTTGAACCCAGTGGGAAAAGATTTAACTTGGAATTATCAGTATACATTACATAAGGACGTTAAACCGTAATATTTATGTATTTTGAAGTGAAGAAATATTCAAATTATAACGATTTGAATTATATAGACTTGACTGGAAAAAACCAACCTGCCATAATCACCATCGTCAATTGCAGTGCCAAATTCAATGAGTCCCTCGTCCAGTGTATAAGCAATTGTGCTCACTCCTTCATTCACCATGACATCCGTCTTGCCATCTTTTCTGTCCAGGTCTACAATGTCTCCCTGAAGAGAGTAACAACTCTTGATAACTCACTTTGACACACAATTTTTTATTTAACATGCACACAGAAAAAAAGACATACTGTGCTTTTTTATGGAAAATTAAAAAAAAGAGAAAGTACAATAATTCCAGTTTGAAAAAAAAGACATGAAAAACTAAGTTCCTTCTTACACAGACATTTAACACCTGGCATACAAAAAACTATCATCAAAGTTTTGAAAAAAAAAATACTTTTAGGTAAGCATAATATTTAATTTATTCATGCGCACAATCAATCACTAAAGAAAATATTGCCTCACCTTGATGGGTACCATTGTGACTCTCTCTGGAGCCTCAATATTGTACCAGATGCAGAGGTTGCCACGGTTCTGTGCCACAACTACATCACTTCCAGGCACCCACTGAAAAAGTAGAGTAACCTTGATATGATGCCGAATTTATAATCCTTGTGTTAACTTAATGATGAACATCAAGGGGACCAATAGGCCTATGGGTAGAGAAACAACCTAATACCATAAGAAAAGTAAATGTAAAATTTATCTGCTCCTTACAGTCTGACTAATCCTGATGGAAATTACATTTGAAAATAAATTCACAATACACGAATACTTGCAAAATACTAAAAAAAAAAACTTGAAAAAAAAAGTGTCATGTGGACCTAGAATGAGTAACTTAAACTACTGTAACAAAAGAACACACACCTGAACATAGGAGCAATAGTTGAGAATGCTAGTCTTCTGGTGGGTCTCAATATCATACAAATGGAGCTGAAAGAGAGATTGGAATACATGCTTTATTACTACATCACACTATGAACTTTGTTCTGATTTTAATGTCCAAATACTTATACAATAGCTTTAAAAATATTTCTAGCAAACTTACCCATTTCATTTTGGCTTATTTCAAAACTCAATTAAGGTCAAATTTTCCCTTACCCCCGATTTCAAGGGAAAAAGACAAAGGTAATATTATTATAAGATTTAAAATATCATAAAAACCGATCAATGTTACCTTCAGTTTGTTGTCTCTGAAGAGAAGCTTATGACCTGTCTCGTTCAACTGCAAATCAAAACAACAAACATAAAGCATAATTTGATTAACATAGTCAAAAATAAAACAGACAAAAACAAATCCCATATTACAATTGTTCAAGCTCTTTATTTGAATAAAATCACCTTTAGTTCAATAAAAAAAATAACTGCATCAACTTATGTTAGACAAGCTCTCCTGCGTACACTGGGATGATAACTGCAATGCATATACATGAAAAGGCACTTAAAACTAAAACTATTTTGTAGATTTTGCATAATACAATAAGAAAAAACAAGGGTAGAAAAAGTTTCAAACCTACAGAATACTTTTGTTTTTAGTTTATCAATTCTGAAATAAATTCAAAATAAAGTTAAAAAAAAAGAATGACAACTTTTTTACTGTCCATAAAAGATTACAGTGAATTTTTTCCTACAATTCTAGATGTCCTCACCTCCAACCAGTCTATTCTGTTGTCATGGTCCACTTGTGCAATGTTCAATCCGCTTAGGATGTCAACTAGAAAACAAAATATTCCAAAAAACGTTTTGTAACAGTTCAGATAAACAAGCAAATGAAATATATTTTAAATTTCCATTTGGCAAAAACATGACATAATAATGAAAAGGAAAAGCATGAAAACCGTAACAGTTGAGGTATCTTTTTCAGAATGAAAGTTCCTTTTTGCTAAGGAGGACCAGCTTTGTCCAAATACTGTTTATGTATTTCAAAACTAATGAGGTCTTTCTTAACATAAGAGACCTTTGGAAACAAAACATACTTTTTAAAAACAAAGAATACACTTGGAGCTTTTTAAAAATAATCACTCTCAACAGAGAAAAATTTCGGAAATTCAATAAATGCCCAAAACATACTGTAAAGAACATTCTGTAGAAAAAAACTAAGATGAAAACATAGTTCACAGATAAAAAAAACTCAACTTACTGATTGCCACTGTTTTTAGATCTATCAAATATGCCATTTTCTTGTTGTCTGTTACTCCTTTCTGCTTCCTTTCATTTAATCTCACACTGCAAATATAAAGACATTTTTTAATAGGCTGAACAACATAAAAGATATTTCTTTAGGCCACTGCATTTACCGATGGGCTTATATTATAGAAACAATATATATCAGGTCTGATATTCATGTTTGTGAAATTTCACCAGCCATGAAGGAAAGACAAATTTTGTCTAAGTCTTCAGCTTTACTTTCAAATCACTTTGAGGTTTCATATACAGTAATCCTGCTTCGTTCGATGTTTTTGCTTTACTTTTGCCATGTCAAACTTAAAACAGCTTTTGGTAAGACTAAGAGGTTTAAATACCTCTTTATAAAATGGCTCTTTTTTATTTTGCCTCAAATTGACAAAAAAAAAAAAAAACAACAAATTTATTAGTAACTGTGAGAAACACACCCATTGTTGAGAAATACAAATAATTTATTAATTCAACTCCCCTTTTTAACAATATAACAGAGATCTTATATGGAAAATATCAGTTTTTAACCCATGGTATGCTGTAAAATCCCAGTCCTAATAGTTTTAAAAACAAATATCACAAGAAAAGATTTTTCTTTAAAACTTTCATTACACTGCAAAAGAAATTGTAATTGTTAAGGACAAGACAAATAGTAATTCTCAGGAATACAATGGTTTTTTGTTCATTAAAACATATTAATTAAAAAATTTTGCATACATCAAGAGACCAAATGAAGGTTTCGCAAAATATTTGCACCTCTTTTTTCCACCACTTTTTCAGTACTACTTGGAAGCATTATAGACAATGTTATTAATACATTTATAACTTTCATAACACAAATATTTGATGACAACAACAACAACAAAAATTACTCGCACTACTTTAAAAATGGCAGTAGCACTCACATATTCTGATTTCATAATAGATAATTTACTGCTTACAAGACTACTACTTGCCAGAGATTTTGTTTTTACCTTATCAAATGTGGGTTCATGAACTCTGTGCGAACACAACCCAAAACTTCATTAGCTCCATACTCAATGAGGGCCAGCTCGCCAGCGTTAAAGATCATGCAGACCTGAGATAACAAAGAAAAAATTGTTCTTGATAATTATTTCGATGAAACACACCTCAAGTGTGAAGAAGTTTTTTCTGAAGGTACAAATAAATTTCAAAATGATGAAAAATATTTTTCTTAAAAAAACAAAAGTAAAAAATAATGACCACTTTCATCATTTTTTTACCACTGCATATTTTTTTAATGACAGAAGTGTTATCAAACCCAAAACTTCAACTTTGCAACAAGTTTTAAATTAATTACTACTTCTGCTGCAGCTTGTATGCAATCAACTGATGCTGCTGCTTCTCTGCTTTTCCTTATACACCTGTATCCATATCCATGAGCTATTCATGCCGCTGGTCTTTAAAAAATCTTAAGACAAAATTCTCAATCCTTCTTGACTTTCACTGATCATATTATGCTACTTTGCTCCATACACCATATATATATTCTCTTCTTGCAACAACCATGATTTTAAATGTTATTAATGAAACATTTCAGAGCAAATAATCTCATCATTGCTAACTAAATGTTATACAAAACATGCATAAATATGATGTCAAAACCCTTACATTTTCATTGTCAAAATAGTACTTCTCACTGCCAGAGCCTTGCCACGGAACCTCACTGAGACGGGAAGATGACATGTCTCCTAATAAAAGTGTGTCAGATGTGTGCGCCACAAGGAAGCGGTCATGCCCCATGATACGTACTTCATCAATCTCATAACCATAATGGGACTTCAGCATCACTTTTGTGTTGTTGGACATGTTGCGTACAATTGCCTTAAATAATAAAAAAGATGTTTTTAAATTTGAAAAACTTTCTTTTATAAATAAATAAAATATTTATAAAACTACTTTATTTCACTTATATGTATACAGATGACAATTGCTATGAATCTCACAAATAAACTTGATCAAATAGTCTTATCATTTTTTCCTTCCATTATTAATACAATGTTCAACTTTAGATAGCTCTTGATCAATAAGTGTCAAAAAACTCATCAGGTTTTTCTATTTTATATTTAGTCACACTTACAATATACTTAAGAGAACTAAAACTGGGCCACTGTTTGTTATGAAAGCTGACTGGATTGTAAAAAAGCACCAATTTTCTAAACACATTTTGGAAACAAAAAACAATCCAGAATCCATAAAACTACAGAAATGATTTGTAAGAGAGAAAAGTATAAAAACATTCTGTAACAAGTACCCACCTGACTGACACCAACGTGAGTGATCTCAAATTTGTTCTTGTAAAGAGTTCGCTTGAGACAGCAGTCAAACATTTCCAGTCCTCCACACAAGGTGCCCTGAGACATAGAGAAATACAAAAAAAAACCAAAGTTACTCAGTTGCTTTCTAACATGCATCTACAGGTGATCTCACAAAGTGTTAAAAATGAAAAGCAATGAAAATGTTCTGCCCAACATTGACAGCTTAATTAAAAATTTCTCAATTTTCAGAAACAAGACCCAGGTAAAATGCAATAATAATAATAATAATAATAGATAGCATTTGTAGTGCGCATACTCATAGAATAACACTATGCTCTATGCGCTACATAAGTGGTTTTAAAATACATGAAATAACAACAATAACTTTACAGAGTGGCAAAAATGTGGTTAGCCAGTAGTAAAAAGTATAAAAAGGTATTGCAAAAATTAAACATTTTACATAAACATTAAAAATCATAAATTTGTGAGGTATACAACATGTCAAAATAAACACAAAATAGTCTATTTAACAATAAAAAATACACGTGACTTAAAATATACACACACAGAAACTTAAAATTGCAGTGCTAAAAATAAATACAGTAAAGTTAGTTCATTAACAAAGGCCGTAACTGAACGGAAAAAGTCTACATAGCTAATTTATCACATGTGCTTTCAGAAACAAATGGTGCTTTAGTTGTTTCCCAAAAGTCTCCAGCTTTTCAATATTACGAATCTCTTCTGGGAGAGAATTCCATATACAAGGAGCATAGCTCGAAAAGGCTCGATCACCGAAAGATTTCAGATTCATGCGAGGTACTTTTAGGATCATAGAGTCATCTGATGACCGCAACTTTCTTTTAGGTTGGTACAGACTTAATAATTCCTTTAAATATTGCGGTGCGATATTGCGAATGGATTTGAAGCAGAGAACGCGAGTTTTGTAATCTATGCGTTCAGCAACCGGTAGCCAGTGCAACTCCTTCAGGAGAGGAGACACACTGGTTGTTTTTTTCTTTTTGAATATCAGACGTGCTGCGTTGTTCTGCACTACCTGCACCCTAGACAAAGATTTACAAGGGGCACCTGCGAGCAATGCATTACAGTAGTCAAGTTTTGACAAAACAAGGGACGTTATTAAAGTTTTTGTCACGTCAAGAGTCAAAAAATTTCTTATACTGGCTATTTTTCTAAGCTGCACATAAGAGTTTTTACAAATTGAATTAATGAAAAATGACATTGAGAGGTTGCTGTCAATGATGACACCAAGATTTTTTACTTTCTCTTTAGCCTCTACAGAAATGTTGTTAATGTGTAGAGAGACTGGTGCAACATTTTTTATTACATTTTTGTTGCCTAATAAAATAACCTCTGTCTTTTCGTCGTTCAGTTTTAATTTATTCATGGTCATCCAGAGTTTAACTTCTGCAATATATTGCTCGAATCTATTCAAAAGGTCAGGTACTTGTTCGGGTATAACAGAGTCGTATAATTGGGTATCATCAGCATACAAATGATATTGGACGTTAAATTTCTTCATTATGTAAACAAGAGGTTGCGTGTAGAGGGTAAACAGTACAGGGCCTAAAACTGAACCCTGAGGAACACCAAATTGAAGAACAGCCTTTTCTGACTGAACTCCATCAACTTTAATGGACTGAGTTCTGTTTGACAGATAAGAATTGAACCATTTTAGAGCTGTATCGTTGATACCAAAAGAGCTTTCTAAACGTTGAATAAGAATTTCATGGTCTATAGTATCAAAAGCAGCCGAAAGATCTAATAATGCAAGAAGGTTAACTTTCCTCTCATCTGCTCCCTTCAAGAGGTCATTGCAAACACGTACTATAGCGGTTTCTGTGCTATGGTGCTTTCTATATGCCGACTGGAAATTTTCAGTCAAATTGTTGCTCTCCAGGTGTTTTAGAAGTTGTTTTAAAACTAGCCTCTCGAGGACTTTAGAAAGAAAAGAAAGGTTTGAAACTGGCCGGTAGTTTTTCAAATCGCTGTCTAACCCAGCCTTTTTAAGGAGAGGTCTGACAATAGCTTCTTTAAATGACAATACTGAAGAATTAGAACAATATGGTCACATTTATGCATGAACATTGTTGAATGCTTAATCATCACCACTGTAGAATGTTTAACAAACATTTATTCAGGTATAAGCAATTTACAAAAGCAATTTACCTTTTAAAGAAGTAAAAGAATCTTATCTTATTTTAAACAAAAAATTGAATGATTCCTGATTCTAGGAGGCTTAAAAATCTTTTAAAACTATCAACCCACAGCTACAACTCTAGACCCATCTTTCTTCCATGCAAGGGCGGTGATGGTGTACAGATTGTGGATCTCTTTCAGCTTGGGTTCCTCCCACATCTGCCTTCGAGGACTCCAATTGAGAACACGCAACCTGAGGAAAAACAAATTTTTTTTTCATAAACACAAATATAATACATTCAGCCTGCATGCATGTTGAGGTAATTATAAAAAAAGACAAAAAAAAAACAAACAAACCAAAAGCTTAATTGCCATACATTCAGAACAAAAGATACACACAAACATCATGCTTACAAATCCATACTTGCTGTAAGTGTGTGTGTGTGTGAGTGTGCGGGGCATAGGGAAGAGGGAAAGGAAGCAGTAATTAAGGTTGATTTTTCGTAAAAAAAAAAAAAATTCACTGAACATTCATATGGCGTCACAGTCTGGCCACTTTTGAAAATAAAATGAAATTCAAGAATAACCTTAGGAGCTTGCATAGAAAATTTGTATAAGCAAAAAAAAACATATCCCACGCCAACCCTGTCAAATCAATCTTTACTTGTCAAAGCTGCCCACAACAACATTCTGGCCACTTGGTGAAGCCACTGCCACTGTAAACTCATGTTCATCATCCTCACGACTGTAGTCAAAGTGTTGGAAGCTGCGGCCATCCCTTCCATATGCAATAATGCGTTTGTCACAACCAGCTGCCACAATTGCATTTTGAGAAAAGGCTAAGGCATAAGGTGGACTTGGATGAGTAGATATCTTGCCCTGCAGAGATTATAAAGTAATCATGCACAATTTCTGTTGAAAAGTAAAAAATTTTTATAAAGCTCATTTAGGCAAGAAGAAAAAAAAACAAACAGAAATAACGCATTATGCATTCTTGAAACAAGAGATAAAGAATTGTTTGAAATTCAAAACATAAATAGAAAACCCCATAAAAACAGCTTGTCCCTCACAAACTGACAAGAATATCAATAATTGATTATGTAAAGTGTTGTCAGTAAATATCATGCAGTGCATTTCAACTTATGCTTCTGAGCTGAAAACACCTGTATGTGTCATTATTTAACACCATCTGTTCACATCAACATCATATAAATGCTTAACAATATGATTAAACATTGAAATTTCCTACAAGACATTCATACCAGGGTTATAAAGAAATGACTTGTGAAATACCTTCCTCAGCTTCTCTACAAATTACATTTTTGTCCAACAAGTACAAATTACAAAGTCCAAAAAATGTTTAACTACAAACCCAATTTGCTGAAAATTTCTATCACATTATCTAAACTCTATATATACATGTATTTAAAACCTACAAATAATCTTCAAATAGATTTTTAACAACAGGTGAAACAAGATTGAGGGAAAGATGAATCTGCTCCACTGGGAGTGAAATTACTGGAATAAAGGTAACCGATGGAGCTGTTTATACTGCAGTAATAAGACACATTCACAAACCTGTGTGTCTCCTGATCCTTCATCATCAAAAAAGTACCGAATGATGGAACCATCTGCATGACCTGACAGGATGCCTTTACCTGACGGGCTGCATAGATAAATAAGTTCTACAATCATGTATTTTCAATAATTGCCAAGGAGTATACCATATACATCAAAAAGAGACAGTTTTTTTCATCTATTTTTATTCCAAGTCTGTTTGCCCAAATTAACATTAAGTGACTTAATACTGAAGAAAATAGATCCCCAAAAACTTTTTCCCGCACTCTTAAAAATGCATAAGAAATTTTCACACCCACACAAAAAAAAAAACAAAAAACACCCTTCCAATATAACACACACACACCAAACAATTCTAATCAACTTAACTACTCGTACTTCTACCACAACCTGGGCCTGTTTCTACTTCTATACAATAAAGTTACAGCTATCTCTTGGGTTTTTTTTACGATGGTGACTGTTAGGATAATTAATGATGGGACTAATACTTATGCTATGGCTTTAGTCATATCAATATTATTGCCAATTTCATGCTCACTGCTACACCTAATCCTGTCATCTACCTCTATGAATACAACTACAATATTAATCACCATTGCGCACCTCCATATCCTCCTCTTCTTCCACCGACTACTATTGCTAATGCTGCTGTATTACATCACTGCTGCAATATTTGAAATTAATAGATAAATAAGTCAATGCTATTAATGAGGAAAAACGACCTACTTTGCTGCCAGAGACACAACATAAGATTCTGTGGAGTACACTGTTGAAGATTTGTTGGTCCTTGTGTTGGCAGAGCGTACCTAAGATGAATAAATCAAGATTATATGCACTGAGAGCAGATCATCATTGCAATAGTTGTTCATTTTCACATTAAAATAACACTGCAATATACGGTCTAGTGCATTTTCAGCCTCAAACTCTTTCAACATGCCAAATGACTAAGTAAGGGCAAAATATGATGAACCAAGTAAATCCTAAATGTGCTTACAAATCAAACATTGAAATAAAGTCCATCACTAATTTTGAAAATTTCAATTAAATACTCACATTTTCGTTTTCTATTGTACTGACTTGCTTCTTCTTATTGACACTAAATTAAAAAAATGACTATTTAGTTCATAAAAATTAGAATATTCTGGAAATATTTATGATTTGTAACCGTCATATAAAGAATTTCATACAATAATATGGATTTTAACACGCTGAACAAATTACTGAAAACACTTGAAATAAGAACAAGCTATCTTACTTTTCCATCAGCTAAGCCATAGATGATTGGCTGATCAGGAGGCCAAATCAGGCATGTCACTGCACTCTGTTGCACAAACTTGTTGCATATTAGTTTTTTCTCACCCCTTTAAACAAAAAAAAAAAACCAAAGATTGCATAGATTTATAAAAACTCATCAAATTCAAGAACAAAAAAAAACAAAAGAGAAGTCTTATTAAAAAGAAATTGGATTTACCAAATTACAAAATAATAATTAAAAACTTATTTCTCTAAAACACCACAAATGCAGAGAGAAAACTACAACTGGCATGGACCTCTTATAGTATGACAACTTCAGGTTATTTACAATGGATATGAACAAAGAAGTTTTACACAAAATATAGCGAAATGTTTTATATTGTAACTTAAATATGCCTCACCAGTCATCTCCTATTTTGTACACATATATGATATTGTCTGTCTGGCCAACAGCAATCTTTGTTGAATCTCCTGAAAAGGCCATACCTTTCACTGTGTAACTTTTCTTTCCATACTAAAAACAAATAGGTAAAAAAAGGAAAGGGGTTATGGCTCATAAACACTACAATTTCAAGATCACATCAAGGGATAAGAGTTTGAAAGAATTCATTGCTCATTTTCTTTCATGCCACTGCGACTCTCATTCTATGAAAAAATTATAAAAAAGTTTTGCCAATTTTGCAAGTAAAAGCAACAAACTCATTCATAAATATATATGTTGTTTTGAATCTAGTCTACAGTATTAGGTAATATATTTGAACAATACTCCTTTATAAATAACAAGGTCTATGCTATTATGAATACTAGAAGACATTTTGTTTGATTACAAACTGATAAATGAGAGTATTTAAAGGCTACATGCATAATTATACAAATTCTTTTAGAAATCCCAAAAATCACTGGCAAAAAAATCACAACAAAAAAAGCAAACCTTTGCATCAGCAGGTTTAAGAGAAAATTTGTCTCTCTTTTCTCCCTGTTCATCAAACAAAACTACAACTCTGTCTGACGTACACACAGCCAGTTTCTGGCTATTGGGTGAAAACGCCACAGCACAGATTTTTGCCGCCCCGTCCTGCAAATGATATTTTGAAAAAAAAAAGCATAATATGTGCTTTAAAAATGAATTGAGTATTGAATCTTACATTCAACAGCTTATTCTGCTGCATATCTAGACAGATCTATGAGATATATAGTGTTAAAAAAGAAAAAAAAAACAACAAAAAAACACTCCACAGTGAAAACTGTCATATGAAGAAGAAAAAAAAAGATCAACTCTTTAATGAGACTTTCAATTTGTGGGTTTCTGATTTTTAAGGTTAGCCTAGGGGCCTACCTGAAAATGAAATAAGACTGTCACTTTAACTTACTTTAAATTTGGCGTTTGCAAACAGCTGCTTATTAATATATTTACAGTATTGTAATTTTGCATCAACTTAAGGGCCCCTTTCAAATAAGACCTTTGTCTTCAAAAACAATATTCCAGGTCTTATTTCAAGGGTTCCACTGTAGTAATTTCATCCATGAATTAAGATTCCCTCTCATAAGACTTGTTTTCACCTACAAACTTATAGTACATTTTTCCAAAATCCTAGTTTTAAATCAAGGGTTCAAATGCAGCAAAAACTCACCATTAGAATGTTTTTTATTCAATGGGGCACTTAGATTATTGTTTACTTGCTGCCCATACTGTTCTGTTTGAACTATGAAAAGGGTACAGTTTACGTTAAAAGAATGTTATTACAATATTATATATACTTTAACACACTAAAATTGCGCATGGGTATTCCTTTATAAAAATTAATGGCATAAACATATGATCTGGGTCTTTCTGAAAGAAAAATTTCAAAATACATGTAGACTTTATTTTTCTAGATGGACTCCAAGTCCACTTGAAGGATATCCCCAGTTCCTTTTTGACAAATATTTTGTCTCCTGTTTGTTGTTGATATGTGATGCATGGATGAGTTCTTTACTGTATTGATTAAAATATTTAACCTTAATTGTGTTGAGCATGTAGACTAAAAAAGGAGGTCTAACTGTGCCTTTGCCCACCATGTTCAGTCCTTAACTCTTTAACTATGTAATTATTTCCTACTTCTGCGCGTAATTTTTCTAGGTCTAGACCTAGCCTAGATATACATGTGCGGTTGTAACTTCTAGGTCGCTGCAAATATCGCTAAAAGAGTTAAATAAAGCTTCTCTTGGAAGTTCAATCTACTATAATCAACATCCGGGGTCGAACTGTTTCATAGTTTTATTCGTACATCGTCTTTCTCCCCTCCTTAGTTATGACTATACATCGGACGCTGTCAGCGTCCATCCGTGGATATAAAATGGTGCACCGTACGTTGACAGCGTCCGGCCATTGTTATAGAGTTAAACTGTAGAGGCTGAGAAGATAACCCCCTGGGCCTGCCCACTGACCTCGCCTAGACTAGCCATTTTCAAGGATTGAAACAACTTAAGATATAAAATCTACTAAAACCACTCGTAACAATTGACCGCACACTACCAGCCCCCACAAGTATCCCTGCCTCTCAGGCTTGCTACCGATCCTTTAGTTTTATGCCGTCATAAGTTCAACACAAAGTTCAACTGGATGGTACATTTTTTTATTACACATCAGATGGTCAAAGCCCCTCCCATAAGTTTGGGGAATGGTGACATAGCATACAGTGTATACATGCTTGTCAATTATCTACAAGTCCAAGTCGCTGTGCCATACCATTGCTAAGGAAGCTCTTGCTCCTATAAAAATAAGCTAGAGTCAACATTCGGATACTTCAAATTAACACCTGATTTAATTAGGATATGTGAAATTAGTGGTGGATTGAAGAAGGCTTGAAGTTAACTTTTTTGAGTAAAATGGCTAAAAGTGCTTGCCTTTGATATGCTAGGAACCCTTGACTTAAAGCACCTTTGATATCAACTACCTTGCCACTCAGAGAAACATAGATTGCACCATTTTAACATGTCATTTCTTAAAAAAGAACTCAGTAGAGAAGGTCTTCTATCATATAGATCTAAGTATAATGTAGGCTACCTAAAATCTTCCAATCATTAAGCCTACTCCCTGCCTGCCTCCACTATTTATTCTAGATGTAAATGTAACTTAAAACATTTGATACTACTGGGTATAGCTTGAATAATATGATTTTTTAAAACTAGGTTCAACATCTAAAGACTGCAGATCTCAGTCCTACTATTAATATAGAGTATTATCGTACCATTGGCGGCATCAGCGTTTTCATGTGTTTGAGCTGCATTTTTCGTTGACCAATCTGCTTGTCCGCTTGCCGCGGACAGTCAATTTACTCCCAGAATAAAAAAGAAGGCTTCAATCTAGAAGATAGCAAACCATAATAATACAAAAACTTATTTTATGAGAAGGATTTATCAAAAATTTAAAAACAACTCTTTGAAGATTAAATGGGCTAGATTCTAGATCTAGGCTACAACGAATGTTAGTCTAGTCGTGGGTGAAAGTTGGTTCACATAGACGCTCTTTCGAGTGGAATGTTAGCAACGCAAAGCTAAAAACAAACATGCCTCACAACCGAATCTGACGAAAAAGAGAAAACATAAATTTAGAATGTTCAAATATATTTTTGTTGAACAAAACATTTACAAAATCAATATCAATTAGAACAAAAGGGTCAAATTTATTTCATGAATTACTTTTGAAACTATAGGTCTATTCGAAACTGACAAAACGTTGCTAGTATAAATAAAGTGCACCAATATGGCGACGTGCATCAAAATAAAACGATTCTTTACGCCAGATAATTCTTTGAGATTACTTCAAATGGTATGATTCCAAGACCTAACTCTCTTCTGTCAAATTTTGATTCCCTGCCAGTCTGCTGAGCTCGGATTCTCTTTTTACCATTCTTCTTGAAATAACTTACTGCTTTTATCTGGCTCTTGCATTCATTTATCTGTCGTTGTTTGCTTGCTTCTTCCCGTCTTGCCAATTTAATTCAAAAAGGGGAAGAATTTCAACAGCAAGGTGCCACCCAAGCTAACTTCTAAGCCTAAACTTGGTGGTAACAAATATGTCTTGTTTGTAGTAATGAAGGGTCCTATTCAGTGAGATGCATTATTTTTAATCATAATAAACATTTGTGACGAAATGACAGGGTAATGAGGAATAATTTCTGACTCATAAAGTGGCACCCCAGTGCAAAAATCCTGCCAAATAAATAAGATAGCCCTTTTTAATCTTTTTCTAGGATGCAGGTAGTGCAGAACGCCTGATACTAAAAAAGAAGGTACCAATCAGTATGACTCCTCTCCTGAGGGAGTTGCACTGGCTGCTGATGGCTGAGCGCATCGATTACAAAACATGTGTTGTGTGCTTCAAGCTTTTTTAAAATACTTTTTTTACTCTTTTTCAACCACTTTTTTGTCACTGTGTATGCTTATTATTGTTATTATCTTAAACAAAACATTTTATAAAGGGCTCAGACAAATTTTTTTCTATGAGTATGTGCATTATGTATATTATTATTACTATTACTGTATTAGGCCTAAACCACTATAATAGAATGCACCTCACAATTTGAGTGTTGTTCGTTTCCCTGTCTTCAAAGTTATCTTACCCACTGTATTTAATATTCACATTTTATTTTCTCAGAAAATTACACACACTGTCTCCCTTACTTAGGCATATGTTGGTCTCCTTTTTTATAAATAGGGAATGAGATTAGAAGTAAAACAAGAGTATCGTCCCTTTTCTAGAAGACAACACCCAAAATACTATAGTGGTTATTGTAATTTAGACCTAGATTTTAGGATCTTATATTGGTAAGTTTCTTACTTTTATAAACAATTTCACATCTAGAACTAAAAAGCTATAGAGCTAAATAAAAAGGTTATCTTCAAAATAAATCTGTCACATAAATTTTAAAAGATTGTATTTATAATACAGCGAGTAATCCCATTTAATTTTCACATAATATTGTCTTTGAAATATTTTCTAAAAAAATACGCTAGAGCGTAAATCGGCATGTGCTAGCCTTAATGATTAAATATCAGCCAGATTGACATCAGGAAAGTTCCACTACTCTTGCTGAAATCTCATTCCCTATAAAAGCAGTTAAAAAAAACAGTACTTAACCCTTTCGTGACGTAAGGTAGGTCAATGCCCATGATGGAGGCTATTTTGGTTAGCAATCGCGCTATCTTTCTCTATGAGCCCTCTATAAAATGACGTACAACGTAAGTCCTGTGAGTCATGGCTAACACTGAAAATCGGTGATTTTAGGGCGTACTTGGGGACGGCACCTTGTCACAAAAAAGTGGACGCACGGCGTACGTTATACGTCACGAACAGGTTAAAGCAGTAATAAGAAAAATTGCATTGCATATTTTCAATTTAAATGGTTGATATCCAGATAGAAGGACAAGGGCAGTAGTTTCAAGAGATGGAAGGCAGATAGAATGGACACATGGTATTTGTTAGTCCTACTCTAACAAGATCGACATTTTTTGTAGCCAAAACATAATGGATAAAAAAAAAAGTACTTAAAGCAGTGATAAGTAAAATTGCATCGAATATTTTAATGATTATGATTTTATGAATTTTTTTCAGATCATTGCAATTTTCCTGACTTCAATCACATTCAGTTGGGAAGATAAAGGTATCAAGTATTCTGACCTGAATGCTGGAGATTACGATCAGGGTGGAACAATCGTCTTTTTTAACTTTGTAGCCATGTTGTCCCTCGTCTTTTTAGGATGTGTTTTGTTCTACTGTATTATCTGGAGCCCAAAAATTATCTCTACACGTATGGTAAGACATGGATTAAATTTATAATTTAATTTATTGCTAGTTTTTGTATTAATTATTATTTCCAACCACTACATATCAGTGCAAAATTTGCATGTACAAATTGACTTAAGTGCTCAAAATAAAAGTATAAAACTACATTGCGTAATATACATATATTTCTACAGAAATAACTGAATACTAACTTATATTATGAAAAAGTGATTAATCTGTAAAACCTGTATGATATCCCCTCAAAATTCTCTTCAACAGCCATCATGCTTCTCAATCAGTCAGTTGGATATTCATACATCTCTCATGTGATAACTGATAAGGTTCTTGTTTATATGGCTAAGGCTACTTTCTAATATTTATTCAGGATATGTTGTCAAGTGGCGGTCTGAGCATCCTCATGTTTATTGCAACAGCAGTTCTGGCTCACGGCATCTCAAAGCTAGGCAAGTCTGTTGCTGTTAAAGAGGCAGGACTCCACTTTGGTCAGCTAGAGACAGCTGTGGTGAGCATGTCATTGATATTCTTGTAATGTGCATATTGTTTTATTTATCTTTTTTTTTTTACTTCTGGTAGGGAAGATTATTTTGGAAAAAAAGTATCCATTTTCCTAAACATTGAGATTTTAAAAAATTTGATTGTTCATGTTTTTGCTCCCTCTTCCTCGATCTTATACACTCCTCTTTAATCATGTGTCATAATAAAAGATGAAACATTATAAGTAAAATTTTTGCAATACTATGTAAATGTAAATATTCTTGATAACTGTTTTTCACAGGTTCTTAAAGCAGTTAACTTTTATAGACTGAGACTTTTACTAGTATAATGTGGAAAATTTAGAATACAGACTAATAAAACTAACAATCTTTTTTCAAATAGATGCATAGTGCAAAATGATAGTTTGAAATGAGAAGAAAACTGTAGAAAGCTAGACATATTTTGTTAGAGGGATTTTTCCTCGCATTGTTTTTTCCACATTCTTGAAAAGACAAAAAAGCAGTTTCCTTTAATATTTTTTTCTTTCTTTATGTTTTATAAAATAATCAATTATGATAATATGAAGGTTCTATAGAATGTATCATATTTAAGTTATTATTATAAAACGTTTATGTTACTGGGATTTGAAAAAGATATCCAGTTTTTGAAAGTTATTTTTCATTGGTTGCACATTAAATTAAGTTGGAAGAGACAGAACTACAGAGATTTAAAGTTTAAAAATACAAATTTAAGTGACAAGCAGTGAGTTTTTACCCACGATAATTAATTTTTGTTTTCCTTTGCTGTAAACTTATGTCAAACTTACATTGTCATTTGCAGCTCTAATAAATAATACACTTTAACTTCTCATACTATGTTTAATTTTTGGGAATTATTGAATTCCTTTTATATATGTACAAAGAAATTGACCAAATGATGGCTAATAAAACCTTGAACTCATTTCTTCTTCAAGTACGGGAGATAAAATTTTTTTTCAAAGATCATGTCCATGTAACAGCTGTTGATGATCCATTCACATTCTTTTATGCATTGTGATTTTGCAGGTCTTTGGCATGATTCTGGCAATGTTGCTAGCAGTGAGTGTGGCATTCAGTGTGTGCCATTACCGCCGAAATGACCATATTATGTTTCGAGATTCTCGCAGCATGACAGACCTTCCTGATGACATCCCGACTTAAATTTCTCAAAAAAAGATATACTTTCTTTTATCTTTTCTTGACGTTTTTGCCTGTGCACCTGTATAAACTATAAATCATCTATTATACTAGACACTATCAGATATTGTGATGTATTGCAGTATTACAACAGTTTTGCCATGGCTGTCAGTGGATCTCTTCCCTCATCAAACATATTAGAAGAGAGAGGCTGAACTTTTTTGGGTCACAAATGCAGTTAAAGAAAATATGTAAATGAATTTAAATCTAGCAATTGCCTTTCACTAATTTTTTTTTCAAATTTTTAAGAGACAAAAGAATTTTAGAACAAAATCGAATAGAGCAGAAGACTTATTTTCAGCAACAGCATAAAAGGGCTGAAACAGATAAAGTTCATATATAAGTATCAAGAAAAAAATAAGAACATTTATAAGTCAGTAATTTTGGTATAATAGCAATCTGTGGTTTATCAAAGTCAAGAGTTTCTATCTGCATCTAACTTTATTTGCATTCTATTTTGTTTGATGTTTGGATCATGTTGTTGTGTAGCGATAAATACACATCAGCTGGTTTCTTTCAGATTAAAAATCAAAATAATATAAACATATGTAGTATTTATTTTCTATTTGTATCAAATTTATCCATTTTTTATTATAGATGCCAACTTGTCCGCAAGCACTGATGGTAATAATATGCCATTGCAGTTACAAAATAGTTCAAGGCCTACATACTGTAAAAAAAAACTGTTATAGAGATAAATAATTTACTTTGTACCTTTTTCTTTCATACTGCTTATCTCTTTCTTCCATATTATTATTTACGCAGGATAATTTCACCAGTTTTTTGGCTTATTTGCAATGAATTCATATATTATATGCCCCGCTCTCAGGGTGAGTGAGTCAGATGTTGGAATTTTACATTCCAAGGCGTTTCTGTTTTGAAGAAGGCATTTTTCTAAGCTTCCAAACATGAAAAATTTCATTAAGTTATTGATAATTTGTGGAAAGATATAAAAACTTTTGCCAATTTAAGATACTGAGGAAAAAAAACCCCGAAATAATACAAGTTGAAATGGCGCTTTCTCAGAAAAGGATTTTCCAACTTCCGACTCATTCACCCTAGACACGAGACATATGATAGAAAGGAAACACTTTATGATACTGGAAGTGTTAATCATAATTCATTTTTACCAATGCAGTGAAATACTTTTTGATGTAACTTTGTAATTTATAACTTTTGAGGAATTTTGTGTCTCTAAATTTCCAAAAATTTTGTCATTATTTTATTCTAGTCATTTTTTGCACCTTTTTGTATTGCATTGGAAACCGATGTTATTTAGATGGTTAAAGAATGTGCTAAAGTGCCATAAATAATTCTTTTTTCTTATCAACATATTCCAAGAAAACTTTCATCCTGGACCTCAGCTTGTTTTTTGTTTTTTTTTGCATAGAGTAAAACCTCATTTCTTCAATTTATATACCTAATTTACTTACATAGATTTTAAAAATCTTCCAAATGTCTTAAATTTTTAATTTAGCACAGAAGAAGGAAAAACTGTTACCATATGCATGTATCCCGGTATCTTTCAAACTAGATTTGAAAAAAAGGAAAGATTTTTACATAGGATTAGCCTCCATTCACTCTTTGTTAATGATATAAAATCATTTTACTTTTCCCCCGATAAGACCATGGTTTTTTTGTGTTTATTGCCCTACATTTACAATTAATAAGAGTTTTCATTTCAAGCTGTGTTTTCAAAGAAATGTTCATGAATCTGTAACAAGACATTGAAATGGCTTTGTTTGTAATTTTGACTTTGTGAATAATGATATGTATGTGATGATTCTTCAATTTTTAGAAGAATGTTGCCTGTACACCTACATTTGTATTTTATTCATCAATATTATCACCATTTTCCATTTTTTCCTCCTTTTCACAATTGCTCGATTATTGCTATGTTTTTTTCCCCATCAACATAGCTTTTCTTATTTTAAAAATTTAATTTTTGAAAATGTTTTTGTCTTGCTCATATTGAAATGGAAGGAAGCGTTTTGTAACACCATGCGCGGTTTATTAATTGGAAAGATTTGAATATCCTATTTAAGTAACTTCTATTTCACATTTTTAGCGACCTTTAACCTTTTTTGACATCAATATATATGAATTACTCTAGATGCTCATCAGAAGGTTTGTTTTAGGTCAAAATTCTAGAGCCAAATCAAGAGAGACTCAACCTTAGATTCAATATCGAATTTTATTGACCTATGTCTTCATCCGCTCAGATGATTTACATTGTGTTAAAGTCATAATAGTCCGAAAATCAACATTACATTCCTTACAAATTTTTCTTAAATTATTCTTTCATACACTAAGATGATCTTTAGCTTAATAGTTACATGTATAGTGATTGTAACTAAATTTAAAACTAAAAGTATCCTGGCTTTTTTTCTGTAATTGGACTATTTTGTCTCTAGTTTCATTTTACTTTTGACAATTGCTGTATAGATGTACATGTAGGTGTAATTTTTTTTGGCTAAATAGCATTTCTCACTCTAGACCCCGCCTCCCTCTTTTTTTCAAACCCCCAAAATCCAACATGATCAGTTTTATTCTTAGCATTTAGTTTCTTTCTTAGGTACACCGTTTTTTGGTTGTAAAAGGAGCAATCTCAAACTGAAAGCTTTTGTTGAATCATCAGGTGCTGTGCTTTTGGTATAAACATTCTTTGTGCAATAAATATACATTTTTTTATATTTCTTGGTATTACGCAATCTTTTTGTTGTTTCATTTTTAATTTTGTTTTCAAGATGTACATATTTTTTCTTGACCAGGTTTTGTTTTTAGCAGTTAAAAAAAAAAAGAAGACAATACGGTACCAATCCTGCTAACACTTGAAATTTTAGTGAGTTCATACTCAGTCACACTTTTTTCAAGTTTTCATAAGATGTTGAGCTTTCTTTTGTCAACTCTTCAATGGCACTGTTTAAATAAATTTTCAAAACATTTATTTTAATATTGTGTTTTCAAATTTTATTTTTGTAAAATAATATAAAAACATCAAAATTTACTAACAACTCATGTTTTAATGTCTGCCAGTTTAGTAAAGGAAGATAACTTTGGCCATCTCTACAAAACATAAAGTCAGAAATCGTTATATCTTGTTACCAAGATGCATAAATTCTAGTAAATTATTGGTGGCTATTTGAAAATATTTAAAGTAAAAATCAGGGAATCCCAGTCAATAATACAATGAAAACTGGAATAGGGACCATCCCAGAAAGAGCTGAGGCAGCCTAGTTTGAAATCTATGTTATGTTACAGCTTTAATTTAAGTCAGTCAGTCAGTCATTTTGAGGTAGGCCTAAATATTTTGAGTGCTTCTTACTTGTCAATGGTAACTGTAAAATGAGAAAAAGTGTTGGTTGGTCTCTCACTTATGTTATTTTCGTTACTATATCAGAAAATTAATGGAATCAATATCTTTTATAAGAGTTTTCTTGCAAGATTTAAATACAAATAAACGAATTTTAAAATTTCATGAATGGAACCTCGTTATCACAGAGTCTCTGAACTTTAAAAGATCTTCACCAACAACTCATGTTTAGAGTCCTATCCAGTGAATGTTTATAGGCACACACAATATACAATATATAGTAAAATCAAAAGTTTTAGTAAATAATGTTATCCAAAAAGAAACTTTTATTACTTAAAGAAGTGTGAGTAATGAGTCGTAGGCACTCTTTGAGAACTTAAATAAATGCACAATAATATTGATGAGCGGTCAATTGTTCATTTCAGCCAGTCTTGTAGAACAATATATCCTTAAGATTTTACAACTGACAAACCTAACAGACAATTTACGGGTAGCCTAAGGTTTAAGCAGTAGAGAAAAGTTATGAAAAATGTACTGGCATATTCATTGACTTACAAAAGCTGCTTGCTACATATGTTTTTAGAATTTAAAGTGCAAAATAGTCTACATAATTGTCAAAACTAGTCTCGCTGACAGAAAACGATTTTCATCATTGAACTTAAAAACTTTGTCACACATGAGCTTTGTTTCTTGGATAAATTTTTATAATCATGAAAAAAGTATTGAAGCTGAACAAAAAATGTACAAAAATCACATGATAGAAAAGAAGAAACACGAATTATGATGAAATATAACAATGTATTTCTCTGTTTGTTCATTGCGGATCATATGTACAAAAATGATTTTTTTTTCAACAGTTTATAGCTAAAGTAAACAAATCAGCTTTGAGGGTGTTGACCTTACATTGCCTGCGTTTACGTTTTTTTAA
The DNA here is from genome assembly GCA_019649035.1 of Elysia marginata. Lineage (NCBI taxonomy): Eukaryota > Metazoa > Mollusca > Gastropoda > Plakobranchidae > Elysia > Elysia marginata. The sequence goes on from BMAT01006749.1 coordinate 160,592, forward strand.
ACGTAACCAATGAGACACCCGACTCAGAAATAAAAGAAAATGTAGGTAACATACAATGCGCCTTTTTAACGAACCAAGCTACCAGAATTTTTGAACACCTCAGTGTTTCAAAAATGAAAAAAAAAAACTGGCGTTACATAATCTGACAATGCCATCTTTTTAAGGTACAAATGTAGAAGGTACAAATGTAGCAGCCCATTTGCAAGCTTCTTAATGCTTTTGGCGATGTTGAAGTCCAGTCCTTATTCCCTTTCAAACCAACTATATGTTAAAGGTCTCTCTATCGAGACTCGTGTCATATTGTTCAAGCTGACAGAGTGGTGAGCGCGTTTGTAAATACAGATCTTCACTGCATTATACGGCAAATTGTATTTCCTGCTGCGTTGTAAAAGGAGACAATATGTTAGTTTTGTTGCTGGCATCAAGAGTTTATGAGAGGACTTAGTTGACCAATATCAAATAACTGATAAACTTTAAGAAAACTAACATAACACAGTATCACAGAGACTCTATAAATTGGATAAAGTAGTTTTTGTAATTAAAACATCAGCCAGAAATGCTCTATCCAATGCACACGTTACCGTGTAGGCATACTTCCACACCCACTGGCACTTGTGCACGATACAGCTTTATGACCTTGAAACCCCGATAGACTTCTATACATAAACAAACGGTCACACATGTACGCTGCTTATTAAGTTGTTTGGGCTTCTTCTAAATAAACGAAAATAATAAAATCTGACAACAGGCTTAGGTAAGGAAAAAGAAGGAACCTAATGTAAATGAATTGGAAGATTACAAAAGTAACAGCAAAATGGACATTTAAAGGTATGTACATTTTTAGCAACCTTGTTTAAAATTTCAAGCCGTTACAGAAAATTCTTTTTTGATAATTATTTTTAAAACTTATAGTTATCGTAAATCTTAAGCGCTATGGGGTAAATCAGATACAAAATATATGTAAGCCATGCCAACGTCATTAACTGCTTGCTATTATTATCCCCGAAATTATTCCAGTCTTATTCATCTTTGGGTTCGCGCTGCTTTAAAATGGATTCTTCAAGCAACACATCTTTAAATGTATAATATTGCTTCCATTAAAAGGTCAATGAGGTTGGTTATCAATAGCACTTGAAATTTCTAACATCGCGGCTGTGATTGAACTCCACAAAACAAGTAATTTAAAAAAAAAGAAAAGGAAACAAAGAGCGCCAATCACAACCTCATGCTTGTAGCTTACGTATACTTAAACACGGCTGACATAGCTTAAAGGAGCATAGTGGCGACATGGTATAAGCTATGTTTCTCTAAGTGGCAAGGCGGTGGGTGCCGAAGCATCTATAAGTCGAAGGTTCGAATCATACTAAGGGCAGACATTTTGGGCATTTCCACTAAAAAGCCTACTTCTCTCCACTGCTAATTTCAAACCTTTATAACATTTCAATCATTTGACATAGTCTATTGTATCTTCACATAAACCTATTTTAGTAACACCAATTCAAACTGTACTAGCAGGTGACACGATAAAAATGTAACAAAACGATCAAATTCACATTGCAGCACTTACTCTTCATATGTGAGACTCTGTTTGAAGGTTATTTTTAAATTGCGATTTTTATGAATCGCTCTGCAGCACCGTCTTTTTGTGTACAATCGCCGCACTTTAAAATGCTAATACATTTTTACCAAACATCATTACACCAATAAACATTTTTTTTGCATAGTTATTAATCTTATTTCATACATATAGCTTTGCCTCATGCTATGTCATTGAATCTGAATTCCGAAAAGAATGACATCGAAAGAATGCAGCGAAATAGTAGATTTGACAAAGCTACACTAGAGCTTCTTAAAGTTGATACTCAGCAGTTGTTCGAAGGCACCAAAATTAAAAACGAATGCCAATGTCTTTTGTCAGGTTTAAACCCCGGACCAGCAAACCGGATTGGCTTTGCTCGCCCCTTCCTCCCCGACTCATCAAACACTCACACACACACACACACACACGAAAACAAAAAAAAAGAAACAAAACAAAAATAAACTCTAATATTCAATAGTTGAAAAAGTTGCTACACACAGAAAACAAAACACAAAAAAAAACATGAAAAAACCTTCTTTTCAACTATCTAAAAAAATTAACATCGACGGCTAAAAAAAAGCAATATAAATAGCTTTTCTGCTTCGATTGAAATGAAATTGAACTAATTTGAAAAATTATAACTTTTCCCAGAGGATAAAAGGGCCGTACGGAAACTTCTGTGAACTTGGCAAGTGTCTGATTCCTACACTATGGTTGGGAAATACCCCACCCACCACAGCCATGATCTTGCTCAGTCTAACTTTCGATCCCCTCAAATGTTTGTCAGAAGTTTGTCACAAATAAAACACTCATTGAACCAGTGGAAAGCTATGCTTGATGGAGCTTTCTTTAAGGAGGGTATCCATTTCTTGGCACACTAATGACAAAACTGTATCCATCGTCGGGCCGAATAAGTTAAAAAGTAGACAGTGCTGGGAACTTTGATAGTAGTGATACAAGTTTACTAAATTAACAATGAAAAAAATGTGCCAAGTTATGACGATTTTCACATTAATTTCCGAACGTAATTGTAAGTTATCTCAATGACTATTTAACACACTTTTTTGCCGTCTGTACAGGTAAAAAAAGGATTTTCCAGTAACAAGTATTATTGAACTACACTATGTAGTCTAATCTGTTCACCTATATTATGCTATTGTGAATAAGAACAAAGCCAATTGTTGCATTAAATTTTGATGCCCGAGCTGCTTTGTAAGGTTAATAAATTGAGCTCGGCTACTGTGCTCTTATTCATTTCAGAATTACAGTTGTCATGAGTTTGAAACCGACTAACTTTAATTTTTTTTGCCAGTTCACCAAAAACAATGCTCTTACTAGCCACAAGATCGCCCAATTGAAAGCTCCTCTAAATTTGTAACTATGTTACACATGAATAATTCATAAAACGGAAAAAATGGATGAGAGAAAAATGACAAAAAAATCATCTAATATAATGCGACTACAATGGGTTTTTTTCTTCAAGTCAAACTTATACCCAACAATCTCAATTGTCTACCACAACTGAAAACTACAAGTTATGATATCCATAAAAGCATAGCAACATAAAAGTTACAATTTTTCTTCATGCATGAAAGACACCCAACTCAGGTTTACTTTCCAGGAAAACGTTTCATGGACTGGAAAGTCGACCAGGGTTATTGGAGATATGAATAGAGACATTCCTCTCATAACCAATCAGAATCCTTGAGGCGCTCTGCGTCTATTTCGCATCGTGCAGGAGACAATAACTGTTTTTAATTCCAAAGCAGCATTAATGTTGGTAATCTCTCAAAATAGGGAAAGACAATAGAAGTATGACACTGGAAGATTTCGTCGTCATTTCTTTGCAACTGCACTTCCTTTCCTTATAACACGCCCACGACTCGATGGCTGCCTCGCTGCTGGGACTCCGTCCTTCAGGGAGCAAATGGCAGGGAGAGTTCTTCCATCACTAGCGTTAACTATGTTGTTATTACTATTATTATGAGCCGCATAGCTTGGGGTTTGTTTTGGAGGAGACAGTTTTGAGACTCCTGTTGCCTGCGATCTCGTCATGTCGACGGATAGTCTGGCCGTGCTGCTACTGCTTTGATAACCTGAACTAGCCACATTACTATGTTGAGGATTATTAAACGCACCGCCTCCCCCTGCCCCAACTGCCCTTCCCGTGATGCTCTTCAAGCCGAATTGGGAACTTTCTCTCAAAGGTGCAGCAGGGGTGCCACCGTTGTATGCCCGTCTGTTTTCGGTGGCAGAATTCCTACTGATGTTCGCGCCCACCATCCTTCCAGGCCCTTTCGGAGCGACAGGAGAAGTTTGTCCATGCATATGTCGCCCATAGTTTGGACCAGACTGCGTATCGGCGTTGATGACATTCTGCTGCAGATACTGAGCATTTTGTTGTAGAAACTGCTGACCGGCATTGGATGCCTTTAACATCTCCTTGATAGCGCGGACGTCTCCATGCATCGCCTTGTTCTGTTCGCGAAGATTGCGCATCTCGTCATAGTTCTGTCGCATCACCTGGTGTAAAAACGAACAGTTTCTGTTTTTAATTTTTATTGGTGGAAAAATTACTTAAGAAATTTGTAGGGTTCAGTGTCTTACACTAACGTTCGACTAAGCAGTTTTGCAAAAAACAAGTCAGTAAAAAAAAAACTTTGGCTTTTTAGGGAGGTCATACTAACACAATTGGTTGACTATCACTTTTGATATTACAAGGAATATTCTAGGGTTGAACCGACCGTTCGGTTGTTAACAGGGTTACCAAGTGCAGATGTAAAGGCGAATTCGCACTTAAAGATCATCAGAATCGTTTGGGAAAAGGGGCATTATAGATAAAGCTGTGTGCGAAATCTCAAAAATATCATAGGTTAGTTATCATATTTAAACCATTGCACTTTGTGTACAGCGTGTAGGGCAGAAAGATGGGAAAGTCTATATTAAATCCCAGCTTATAATGAAAAGACTTCAAGTGGAAAACCAGGTGAGTCACACTTTTAAAACTGTCGAATGGTTAAGTTTACAGACATCTGAAGCTGCATACTAATATCACCAGACAAGTAAATTGATGCTACCATCACTATTACGCTCATTGGCGATATCTATTATTCTAAAGTGTGAAGAGGGTCGCTAATTGTAGAGCTTTAGAGCTATTTCGATTCAAATACCCACTGTAACAACGAGAATTGCAAATGGTATACAGTTTGAGTTAAACTAATTCTGTCTAAATATGTAAAGCAGTGCACCAAACCCATATTGAAACGAACAATTTTGCAGTAACATCCAGGCTTTCTTAATTGTGGCTATAAAAACTACAGCAATGATCATCAACACAAACAGGCCTTAAGCAGCTTTTCACCTCCACATTTAGTTTTAACGTCAACAAAAACACAATTCCCATTTGCAAGCGCTTCTTACACCCCCATCCTTTCCACTTTGCCCACTTTGATCATCATTCGATGGATCGTAGGAAACATTTTAATCTCAGGTAAGTTGATGTTTGCCGACCTCTCTCATTCTCTCAACTTCTTGGCGCATGGCCTTGGAGGCGCGGTCTAAGTCTTCCCTGAACTTGGCGTGCACGGCAGCTCTCTCCTCGTCCAGAGACTTGAGCTTCTCGTTCTGCTGGTCGATGATCTTTGACCCGGAAGTAAAAGTTTAAAAAACATGGTCAGATATGAATGCGACATTTAGAGCTGAAGACAAAAATTTTAGGAACTTGTCTAGCCTACTGGGGAAGTAAGAAGAGCAAACATATCAACGACTCACCAAAGGATAACTATCTTTAGGAAAGATGGCTAGAAAATAATTAAAACAATACCACCAGCAGCAAAAATCAACACCAACGAAAAAAAGATAAATCGATAAAAAAAAATTAAAATGATATTAAAGAGTCACACGATATAAGGGATAAGCAGATTGAACAAGTAGTCCAAAAGGAAAAAGAAAAAAAGCACACCCCTCTTAAAACAGAAACAACCACAACATTAAAAAAAATGAAAGAGAACAAAAGAAAAAAAACTGCTTGACATGTCAGTAGGAAGAAAAAGAATATGAACAAAAAATTACTGCATGAATGTATTCGATTTAGTTTCAATTTTGCTGGTATGGACACACAAATTAAAAATGCAACGGAATTTTACGCAAACTTAAGGCTTATGTCTAATCTATTAAACGTAACTAGTTTTACAGGAGCTATACTCAATAAAGCCTATGCTTTTTGCTCTGTCCCTTTGTCTCCCTCTCTCTTTGCTTCTCTATTTCTCTCCACATCTCTTTCATCCGCTCACTCTACTTGGTATAGTTTCCCTTTTCCAGTACTGCCTTTACCCTTTGATAACGGCCCGCTCCCAATTTCCACTTTCGCCATCTTTGTATGACTGTGCCTTTCTTTCGAGCTAAGATTTCTCAGCATTTCAATGTTACCCTAGTTTTAAATCTATTTGGTTAAGTATTTAAGTCTCACAACCAGTACAAATGAATAGAATGTCTCAATTTTCACATCACAAAGCGTTGATGCTTTAAGCAATGGATTTTTCTGAGCTTCCAAATATTTGAAAGTGCATGGAACTACCAAAGTTTTGTAAACAGATTTGGAACTTTTTTTCATTTGAACTATAGACATGTTGATGAATTAATCTACTGTAAAAGTTGTTTTCTCAGATTTCAGGTCCCCATATCCGACCCATTCTCCTGGGTCACAAGACTTGAAAGCAGTCTTACCTTGAGAGCTCTCTGCAGCTCGCCTTCCATAGTGGCCAGGGAACCCCTTAACTTCTCTACCTCCTGTGTGAGTTTGCTGATCTCTTCGTTTTGCTGCTGATACAGAGGATCCATTTCTAACTTTTCTCTCCGCTGCTTCGCCAAATTCACCTGAAAGCGTACAAGAGGGATCGAAAAAACCCTTATTAGGTACAACAAACTCAGATTTAAGGTTTTCTAAGTTGTAGCGGCAGCGTAGCAGAGTGGTTAGCACGTCGGACTTGAGATATAGAGCTCGCGGGTTTGATTATCTACCATGTCATGTTGCTATTGCCTTGGGAAAGCAATTTATATTAACTTTTCCCAGTCCACCCACCTCTAAAATGGGTACCTGGCTAAAGGCAGTGCTTGAAATTTGTGGAATGTTCGTATTTGAGCGCCTAACAGGCTGCCGTACTGTGCTGTCATATTGTAATGCTCTGATGAGTTGAATTTGCTCTGATGTGTATAGGCCTGCTGGGGTAAATATGAAAAGTCATGAGACTGCCTTTGGCGGTGGAGGGCTCTAAACATATTTATTTTTATTATTTATTTACTTAGTATTAGTAAAAAGGCAATGATTGTGGATGAAATAATTTGAAATATATTAATTTTTTTCTGACTGAGCAAAGATGATTTCCCAATCAAATAAAGGTAATAAATTCTTCTAGTTTTAACATTTAAAAAGTTGATAAAAACTAAAAACAAATCTATTTTCTGATTTAAAAACATGTTGGGTTTTCGTACGATATGTTTAAATAATGAAAAGCTGAAACTTTGACTGTGAAAAAGTTACCTGAACAATCGAGGTACATGCGGAAAAGCTAAACTATAAACTCACCTGGCTTTAGCAAGAAAAGAAGTAGATTAGTTATATAACGATAACATTGTCAGATGCCCTAGCCCAGAGTTTCTCACAGCTTCAATACACACACTCCTTTGCAAACTTGCTTTGTCTAATATTTAAAAAATGAGTTTACACTGTATTTCCTCAGGAGTATATATTCTTCACATTTGTTCATTAGTTTTGTCGACCATTGTAAAAAATCTCAAAAAGTCTTTAAATAATGTAGTTTCGTTTGAAACTCGAAATACAACGTACTTGTAATGGCAAAAAGAATGAAAAAAAAACAATTTATGATAATTTACTGTAAAGATATACTAGATGAAAATCGTGCATACGAAAGCAAAGAATAGAACTATTTTGTTTGGCACTATAAAATCACAATAATGAAAAAGCAGCCTTTAAAAACGCCAGAGTTTCATAGAGTAAACACGAGTCATCCACGAAGTGTTCCATTCTTCATCAAAGAGAGTTAAAGGATTTTGCTCGTTCGACTTATAACTTTATGTACCATTTGCATTTTGAAATCTGAAATGTGGACCTAAAAAACCTCCATAAATCTATGTAGGTCTATATATTATTTCATGATTGTGGTTGATTTAGGACAGATGTATCTCGGTGAGCTGAAACACATTTTAAATCTGGGCGGGAAGGCTGACGATGTATCAGTTTAAATAATGTGTCATGTTTTCACCAGTCTTTGCTCAGACAAAACACAAGGATTGCCGTAAAAAATGGGGAAATAAGGCCAATGAATAGCTTAAACCTAATGTATCCACTTTCTCTAATCATGCTAACGAAAGAAAAATGATTTGAAAATGCCTTTTGGTAATGCCACCGTGATCATGGCTGAGAATATCTTGATTAGGTCAGATTTAATGACGCTGGCTGTTTGTTTTAAAGAATAAGACAGAGAACCCAGATTTTTGTTTTGAGTTGCAACACGGGCTGGTGTTATCTCCCTTGGGATATACAACAATACTCATGATATTTATAGATTCATTAAGATGATGTAATACAATGTTATGACATAAGAGTGGTACTTCTATATATGTAATTTGATGTCATAGTCTGCTAAATGGGGCAGCCATTGATTGGCGACATTCAGTTTTTCACGCTTGAGGCACAGTTTCATTTTTTTGGTTATTAACTCTGCACACGCTGTACAAAAGAAATCATTAAACCCTGACAAGACTTATACCCCAAACACCCTTGATGTTTGGCTTTCTACTTGTTAGAAGCAGTATCTCTTCTATTGTTGGAGTATTGCCCCATTGCCCAGTTTTCTACAAACAGTCCAAACATTCAGCAGAGATCGGTAATCGTGTACGAGTTTGCGCAGGCGCAGTAGGCAACACTAGCAATTGCTGACTCCTGAAGGTATATTTTAAAGATCATCTTACGTATATGAGGCAAAAGGGCTGTTTTGCGTGAAAGGTAACTTTTGGTCCAGAAATGTTTTCCTCTGTCATTATTATTTTAGATTAATTTTAGAAATACTTCTTTTCATCGTAATGCAGTTAACAAGGAGCAACGAGTTTATTAACCATAATACCAAAGCATTAAGTTTTTCTAGAACTTGAATAAACAGAACAAAATTGCTTTTAAAAACTTAATACTAAAATGAAACGTGAATTATGATTTTTCAGGTCAGCATCACTCACGTTAAAATTGTGCTCTAAATATATTAACCTGTCACGAAAATCTCTTGTGCTCAAAATGTTGTATTCACCTTATCACAACTATTTTTTTTTTAATTTTTTATACACTATATCAATCTCTTTCGGTAAATTTCTCTTCGTTACTCAGCGTAACTCTGTCGCCACAGAGCAGCGCCACTAATGCCCCAGCAGACCAACACATTTGAAGCCTGTAGCTGGGTACCCATTTTACAGGTGGGTGGGCTGGGGAAAGTTAGGGTAAATTGCTTTCCCAAGGCAATTGCAACATGGCATGGTCGGAAATCGAACCCGCGACCTCCAGATCTCGAGTCCGACGCGCTAACCACTCCGCCACGCTGCCAAGCAAAATCAAAAGACATACTTTCAGCTCTGAAATATTATTCCACCCAGCCCTATTATAGTCGAACATAGCATCACGTTCGACATACCCGACGGCGTTTTGTCGCCTATCGTTTATAGCAAAAATTAATTCTGTTTTATTTTTTATGCAATCATTTATGATAAAAAAAACTTGACGCAGTAAAATTTTTTAGAGCTTTAACCACAACATAACGCAGCTTTAAAATGTTATTCGAACTTTCCCCTCGGAATAAAATTTGTACTGTAATCAAAACTATTGGTTTCGAAGAGAGAACGATTTGGGTTCTTAAAGCTAGACGAAGTTAACATTTTGGGACAACACATAGGTTCTGTGAACACAAGTTCATGGAAATTTAAAAGATATACTTTTTCTAATAATCTCTTAAATGAGAAAGTTGAAGTGCAATTAAAATTCAGAGTGGCAATATGCATGTCTATTCTTTAAATTTCTAGAATTCAAGTTCACAAAATGGACAATGCATTGTGTACAAATTCTGTCGAAAGCACTCGTTTTGGTTTCTCGAAATTGGCCAATATTGATTAATTGGCGACACTCGTGCTGAAGTCATATAGCACTAACTCTTGTCTAGAATCTTAGGGTATGAGAGAAATCAGTAATAACGGTAAGCATTGGCCTTTTTACTCTTATTACTGTCTCTTTGCAAAAGTCTTCTGTTAGACTTTACTCTTGATCTTCTAAACAAAGACGTTTCTCAAATGGAAGGTAACAGAATTCAACTGAGAAATCGCGATGGTCCCCAACCACCCAAAAGACAACGCCGAGCACATCTGTCAAGTAATAAAATAATGAGAAGCTGCTGATGCGTCCCTGTCGATGAACTGAGACAATGGGGCTTTCAAGCACACAAGTATAAGTGTTTTATTCTTCCCCTACCGGCGTTTTCTCCACCCCATCGCCCTCATTTCTTACTTGCTTGTGCATCTTTTGAGCGTATTCCTTGGTCTGCTTCACCATGTTTTTAAGCTCGTCAATCTCTGCACACTTGTTCTGGATGGTCCTGTCCTTCTCCTCCGCCGCTCTGGCCAGGCGGGTGATCTCGTCATCTCGGGCAGTCACGGACTCTCGCAGTTCGTCAATCTCCTCGTCCTTGCTCTGAATCTCAGTCTCTTTGTTCTGTAGGAAAATGACACCTTTATGTAAAGTTTTCTTGGAGTTTTCAAGGGGTAATAGTAGCATGGGAAAAACCACTATTTCGATCGGGAAAAGAATCTCTCGCTAGAAACATTTTTTAAAGTTTTTTGAGTGGTATGAGTCACATGAAAAAGCCACCTACTATTTTGTTCTAAAGATAAAAGAAAAAAATTCACTCTCTCAATAAAGTTTTCTAGTAGTTTTCGTGTTATGTAAGTACCATGAATAATGTCACTTGCAAAGTTTTGTGGAAAAATCCCTCTCTTATTTGAATCGAGTCTATTTTACATTTCATCAATTTGCAACTTCTTTTCGACCTGTTACTAAGCACATCGCGCATGTTTGGTTCAGAGCAACAAAATTATCAGTCACTGATAATATTTATAATTACACATCTCTTTTTCTTAAAACCTAATAGACGTTGTCTTTAAGAAAGGGGCTTTATGCGCTTCGCCCACACACGCAATGAATACATAGAGTATTCTGATTATACTATATCTCGCAATAATTTAATAAACAACCTGCATAGTCTATACTTGACGGACTACCTTTGAGGGGATACGAGCTATAATAAAAGCACTTTGAACGGAAGATAATACAAAGATTTCACCTTCAGCAAACGCGCCTTGTCCTGGTCATAGTTTTTCTCGTCTACTTTGATCTTCAGGCGAAGCGTCTCAATCTGCCTCACCAATATCTGATTCATTTGCCTGAAAAAAGTTGATGCAGACAATTTAGACATCAATATAATTTTTTTGCTCTATATAACTTAACTTTCCAGGTATCAGGTATAAGAAATTCGTGATGAACAGAATATTTATGACTGTCAATAATTAAAATGGTTCTGCTGCACGACTTTGTTTCTGTGTATGTGAAATAAAAGTTAAGAATTTCTTAACAATTCATTCAGATTGATGGTTTTGTGACACCTATAGAAAGATCCGAGACTAAGCACTAATTTGCCCAGGAAAATCAAAGTGCAGTATCTTAAATAAAAACCATATATGCGAGATACTGCATTTGATTGTCCTTGGCAGTAATCTAGAACTTGCAATTAGATCTTTACGAGCTCAGCTTTACTAAAAATGCTATTTAACCATCAAGCCTGGCCTATAATAATGAAATGAATTAAATCGGATGCTTTAGAGAAATACTTCACAAAAGGCTGTTAATGGTATAAATAAAAACCACCAGAACGACCCAGGGTATCATCTTAACATCTTAAAGTTATATTCTGCATGAGGAATACCATGACTGTTGTCGTTAGTTCGATGTTTATTATCTTTTCCTACGTAATGGATGTGGAACTGGATATTATGGTTGCCTTTGGTGTTAAATTGAATATCTTCGTTCAAAATTTGAAAGCGAGTCACTCAAGAGAGATTTGGCAACAATTGCTAGGAAACTCCTTTTAAAGATGCACGGCAGCCAAGGGTTAAATCTCTCAGTTTATGACTGGCCTCAAGTCAACGGGTACTGGTGCTTCAATAAGGCTTGGGGTTGAATGGCATCTAACGCAAACATTTTCTTAACTATTTCTACATAAAGCCTGCCTCTACTCACTGATTATTTACGATGTACCGAATACCAGTCAATCATTGCAAAGTAGACGAGATATCATTTGTCTGCAACCAGATCAAATAATTAAGATGTCGCATTTTTCACCTAGCAAGAAGTTGATATTTTGGACAAAGCATTTTTCGGAACTTCCAAACGCTAAAACCCTAATGGGTTTATCAAAAGAGGAAAAGTGTTTTTAAAAGGCGTTATCTCAAATCGGAATTTCCGCCAACCGACTCATTAAAACTAATTTCGAGACAATTGTGTAATCATGAATACATGCGACTGGATCAAAAACTTTGAACCAATGCTCACCTGACACCGTCCAAGACTGTGATCTCCTCACTGCTCGTGTCTCCATCATCTTCAGACATGCTGGTCGTGCGTGACGAGTTGGCCAAAGTGAGCATGTTGGCATCCTCAGGGCTGGGTGGGGAAGGCGTTCTCACGGGAGACAACCCGCGACCCCTCACATTGAGATTATCCTGGCAAAGTTTAAAAAAAGTAAGTGTAGAAATAAGGCACGAAAAATGTGGAATTTTTGCATATACAAACTACATAGTTGGCTTACGTTTGACGTCTTCCTAAGAAGCTTTTGCTTTAGGAAGTAGATTATGGGAGGAAAGTAACCTTTTATGCTTGCCAATGACTGACTAAGAGGATATTTTGCAACATAATATGAGTGCTATATCTAACTTATAAAAAAGGAAGGTTAAGAAAGACAAAGAGGAAAGAGATGCCTCCCCACCAGTACCAGTTCAAACGTATCGAACGTCGTAATTTTACATTACAAGGCGTTTATGTTCGGAATCAGACATATTTCTCAAGTTTCAAGCGTTACACATTTTATAAAATAAAAGATATGGCAGTCCATGCTTTGCATCGGTAATTGATTGGGTACATGTAATAGATACCACCGACTTTATCAAATTTGATACCACCAACTTTATTTCTACCGTCTGTGACCTCTTTCTGCCACCCTCTCAAACTCTCTTTCTATCTTTCTTCTTTATACTTACTGCATTTTTTCTCATTTTAATTACCGCCCCCCTTCCACTCGAAATCTCTAACTGTTTCCTACCCTAGTCCTCCTATTCTACCCTGGAAAGTATCAATTAAAAAATTGCACATTGCTATCTCTTTCTTGAGCTTTTCATTATAGTTCCCTCTTGCCAGAATCACCCATTTTAATCAGTATTTCCCTGTTTTAATGTAAACGTGAGGGTTTAGCACTCCCCCCCTCTCTCTCTCTCTCTCTCTATCTATCTATCTCCTCTCTCTCTTGTCTCTGATGTCTTCTTTAGATTTCTTCCTCTTCTTCGCCTAGATCTCGCTTAATGTCATTACATGAATGATATAAGCAAAAAGGCAAGCAAACCAAAAATGTATTTGTAAAAAAAAAAATCTAGGTTTTATTCATTTTGTTCATTAAGTTTTTCGACTTATTTGCCTTACGAATAGAAAAGAAATTCATGGCTAGAACCTTGACAACCATTCACACACATCCATTTCAAAGACCTAGATTTCAGTTTATCAATGTCAGCAAGCCCACAGCCTTATTCGAAACCTAAAACACAAACAATAGTGAACATTTTCATTCAAAAAGTCTGTTGTGTTTCCAAATGCTTAGCTTAAAATCTTACAGAAGCGACGAAGCGCAAAGCATGACGTAAAAATTATTCATAAAAGTTACCTTCGTTCGAATTAAATTTTGCGTTTTGCCCTATATTCTTTCATCGCATAAAAATGTTTCATCAGCACCAGCGCAACGCGTCATTTCATGAACGCGTTTTGACGTTCAAGTAAAGTTGCATTGATGGCTTTAAAAAGGCCTTGAAAAATTGGATGTCTGAGAGTTGAATAGTTTAGGAGCCTTATGTGTCCTAAATTTGCCAAANNNNCCCCCCCCCCCCCCCACAAATGCAAATATAATATGTATAGAACACAAATTCTATGGAAAGAGAAAAAGAGAAAAATCTAATCTAAAACAACAAGTCCTCAAATGTTAGAATTTTTGACATGCGACTCACTTAGACTGGTTGCGAGCTAGACAAGCGATTTGGAGATATACTTACAGGGACTTGGAGAGATGTGCCTCGCATGTTGAACTCACTCTCAGTGAACATCCTGAATTTTAAAGTTGAACAAATAGTAAATCAAAGGGAGCTTTCTTTCTCTTAAATCTTAGCCAAACTTAGCCTATAGAAAAAAACTCGAAAAAGATCTCTAAAAAAAGCTTATAAGCACTAAAACATTTTTATTTTCCTCTATTCCGCAGAGCATATAAAGCCAGTATTAAAAAGTCAAGAATCACGTGGTTTTGATTATATGCAACTGACGAGGCTTTCATTAGAACGATTCCAGAGAAACTAGGCCTACATTTATTAGTCTTCGTGTAAGGAAAAAAAGTCACGGTGTGAAGAAAGCGTTGATGTAGGTTAGAAAAGTATCAATACTTTCACACGTCACTGGCCCAGCTCGGGAACTTTGGAGACCTGGACCAACGCGGTCAGAAAAGTGACTGACTCATGCGCCGAAATAGGCATTATGTCAGCGCAGCATTGTTCTTAGAGGCTGTGGCTGGCACCGTCATCTTCTGTCGTCTTATCGAGCAATCGGATTTGTTCCTCCTTACCGACTTCTTAGCTTAGAGAACCAAGGTTAATACCATTCCCAAACAGAGAGAGAGCGTGGCCGGAAAAAAGAAAAGAATGGGTAGGAGTTGGTGGTTTGGAGAAAAGTGTGAGTGTGTGTGGGGGGGGGGGAGGAGTTGCAGAAATATCCAGCAGAAAAATTGATTGCTGTGCTGTGAGTACGGTGACAAAATCTCTTAGAGGTTTTTGGAAAGATATAATCATAGAATCCAAACACCAAAACTTCTAAAGGCCAAAAAACCTTTTGAATATAAAATTTATATTTAAAAAACGTTCTTGATAAAAAAAAGTACTAAAATGTTTATAGGCCTACAATTCTTCCCAATTTCTTCCCTATTTTGTGAAACATTCCCCGTTGTATTCGTGGCATATTTAGTTGTCCTTGCAGTTAATGAAGCATTTAAATATAATTACAAATATGTCATTAACGAATAGCAGCAAGCCAGCAAACAACTTTCTCAAAGTTGGATTTAATAAGGACCTTATCCGTTCAAGTAGTCGTGCTGGGACTTCACGTTTGAATAAACAGTGTCCAATCTGATACCAGTGTTGACCAAACTCTTATATATATGGAGGCTCCTGAAAGTTTACAGTAACACGGGCGTCTAAAGTAGTGAGGGTTTGACAAGCGGGCTGATAAAGGAGATTTTAAGTAATAATGTGAGAAGAGATCCGGCTATCAACGGCTTCAGTCGGCAAGGACACACAACAGCTTCTAGAATCTTGCCCTCAAGGGTGAAGATAAGGCTGCGAAAAAAAGGACTACAGGTATTGCTTTTCTTCGAAATAACTCAATAAGCAATAGAAAGAAAGGGAGACTGTAAGAAGAACAGGAGACAGAGATTGCAAAGCTGTTAGAGGGTCAGTGATAGCAACAGGACGAAATGTGCAAATCATATTGAGGTATTTTCCTAATCGATTGGCATTGTATTGATTTATGCAGGGCATTTTGGAGGCCAAGGTTGGGGTTTGTTAGTACAAGGAAGTTGGGGAGAGAAAGCAGAGAGAAAAAAAAAGTAAAAATAAAGGACTGTTAGTAACAAAAGAAAGTGGGTGAAATGGTTGATAGAAAGGTGGATAGATAGAAAAGAGGACAGATGAACAGATAAATTTAAAAAAAAAACATAAGCAAACAGAATGGTTGACTCAAATCTGAATAATTAAACAGAGGCATTTGAACGTATAATAATAAACAATTGACAAAGAAAAGAAATTATTTTATCCTGACTTAAGTAAAAAAAGAAGTGGGAGATTAAGAAAAATGGGAGAGAAAAAGAAAGAGAAACAGAGGAGAGAAAATGAGAGGGTTAGAGAGAGAGAGAGAGAGAGAGAGAGAGAGAGAGAGAGAGAGAGAGAGTGGCGGCCAAACGCACAAAATGATCACCAAACTTTAAGTCAGACTATTTTTATGAGCGTCTTAATTTACTAAAATTCTCTACGCCGTTCACGTAGTTTCCCGAAAGGCCAATACCAACTAATCGCAGGCTGTGCGACGAAATTTTCCATCTACAACAGATGTTAGTTGCGGTTGAAACCTTTTGACTCCTCCATAGTATTCCTTCAAAACACACAAAGGAGTAGCCGTTAAAAGCGCATCACTCTACCATACTGGCAAAACATTTCACTGCCTCCAGGCTGGGTACTCATTTAATGACTGATTTAGGTATAGAAATATATTTGTAATTCCTGAATACTAATACATGAATGTTATGCCGACATGGCTCGCCAGAAATCAAATCCAGGACCTTTTCGTTCCGAGAATTGAATTCCAACCACTAGACCTCAACGCCACACAAGAGAAAGAGAGGGAGAGGGAGAGAGAGAGAGATAAGAAGACATAACGAGAGAGGGAGACACCTTGACCAACCTAAAAAAGGGAACAATATCCATTACTGGCAGAACCCTTTACTGGTACATGCACTTGTATAGGTTTCATATCAACTGTAGTACGGTACTGAAAAATTAGAACCAAATCAATAGCAAATGTGACCCCCTTCCCCCAACCCAAGACGACATAATTATAGAATTTCTCTTCTTTGTCTTGCATGTGCCGTGTGAACACAGCCTCAATATGTTTGGTAGGCCTAAAGCTTACAAGGACGCCAGCATTGTTGCCTAGCAAATCATGACGTCAAGTACCCAACCCCTGCACCACCACCAACCCATCCCCCTTGACTTTCCCAAATTATACGACAACTGGAGTGCGAATTTTATTCTATTCACACAAGCCTTCTTAAAAAAAAATTCAATAATATGGAAAGATAAAGATTAAAAGGCCACGGGGCCTGAGAATGAATGAGCGGCTTATCATGATGTCGCGGACATACAAAGTCTACACCCATGAAAACACCACACTCTGTAAAGAATTATATTTTCAAAATTTAAAAACCTTCTATTCACGTTGCTCTTTTTTATCATTATTATTTTTTGTGTTATGACATTAGCAGAGGTTACAATGTTCCCTTGACTGGTGTCGAACTTTTCTAATTATTTTACTTTGGTTTAGGACGGTAACCAATCGATAGAAATAAAAAGAGATTCATTTTGTGTGCCTTCAAAGTAAAAGATATATTTTTATTATCTTTTCTTGCTTTGCTTTTTTCTACTTTTCATTACCTCAAGTTGTGGAAGTTGTGCCTTCTCTTCAATTTTTGTTCTTAATTATCTTATAGACTGCTAAACTATACATGTTCAATTATAATATTCAATATTAGCTTTACTGTGGTGCCCTTTTGTCACATGTGAATGGGGCCTACATCACATTTTACACAACAAACAAAAAAGCCCTGATAAAATAAACGTGTAATTACTCTAATAATGACATTGGTAAATATACCAGAATTGTAAATAAGTCAATATTATTCTGATGAACTTGATGCTAATTTTGTACCCTGCACTGGACCTATTACTAGGCACAACTGGTACACAATTACTTTTGTACTTTCGATATTCATAAATGAAAGATAAACTTCTCGTTTACACCTACTGACTGTTACTAGTATTAAAAAAGAAATTATAAAGTTTTAAAATAAACTTACCGTTATTTTAAATACTATCATATTTTTTCGTGATTCCAATACATATGAATGATTTTTTGAAAATATCTAGCCATACTAAATGTTTACATGCTGGCATAATTAAACAGTAAAAATATTAATTACCCGGTAACTACCAAAACAAACTGGATCTTAGCTTAGTTTGAATCAGGGGTTTACATAGGATCTACCTTGAAACTGCTACACACACAAAACGCTTTAAGAGCTTGGAATGAAGAGCCAGTCACACAAAGAAAACTAAAACAACCCCAAACAAAGAATAAACAAATATGGCCCAAATCAACGTAATGCTATAATAATGCTGATAGATTATAATTCTGCTTTGGAGATAACAGATGATTGATGATTATAAACATTTCAACCTATATAATGCGAATTTTTCCAAAATTTGGAACACCCACAAAGAGATTTTTACAAAGATACGTCCATTGTCTGATCAACGCAAGAATGGCCTCTTTTTCAACTATAAAAAAACTTTAGAAAAGGTTTGTTTTGCTTTTAATCGCTTTGAAAGCTTTTTCCCTGTGTATACATGCTCACTATAAATAACCATTATGCTAGCAAGAAAGAGAAAACTTTGTTGTTATGAGCTATCCACTTGTATAGCTTTCAGTCAAACTCAATGAACTTTGTTAGATATACTATGATGGTTCAGATTTAACACTGTAACTATTTTAAACAATATTAAATTATTATTCCTTCTCAAGGATCCTAAATATCATCCACATTTCATGTCGATGTGATTTCAGATCATTAAAAGGACTGAAGAGGACCTTTGTCCTTTAATTAACGTCTGGAAAAAACATATAGAAATTAGAAATAACCAAAATCATATTTCTAAAAGCTTTTCTTCAGTAACCTAAAAATGCTAGCAGTATTTTGTATTTCTATCCAGCATTTTGTTAAGATTTGTGCTTTTATCACGAATAAGGTAAGCATTGGATATGCTGAAAAAATTAGGAGAGTTTATACAGGTATGGATTTTAAACTTTAAGTATGCTAAACAAAGACAATAGAAAAAAAATAATGGAAAGGATTTTAAACGACCGAGTCCATTTTAAAACAAAAAGAAAAAGATGGATTTAGTCAGGTTTGTTTTTATCTCAATGATCAAGAAGGTAAACAAAGTGAGGAAATCTTATGACCTGGTTAACTATTTGCTTAGAATCATCTAAACAACCATCCTTGCTTGGGCTTCTATCATTTCCATTGTGTTCATCCTCCATGTTAATCTACCCGCTAAGTGATTTCTTCAACCTAAAAATATTCGAAATAATGGTGATTGATAACATCAGCGCTGTGTCTGATCTTATCAATCTATTTGTGATAAAATTGTTTATACTTTTTCTCAGACTGGGTGGCCTCTATAAGGCATTGTGGGATCTTTATCGCGTCTATTTGAAAAGGAACAAAGCAAATAACTGCCCTGGAACAAGGATAATTGGCACTTATGCGTTGTAAGTCTGGCAGGGCAGGCATTATAACGTGGTGTTCGAAGAAATTTATGCCAACCAAACCATCGAAACTGACCTAGTCTAATAATTATTCCGTGGATAAATTGAATCTAGGGTACACGGACAGTTCGGGTGCTGATAAAGTTAAGTGGCACAGATTTGTGTCGCATCAGAATAGTAGTATCACAAAGCCAAAAAGACTTAGTATTGAGCTACACCTGACTTAAATTTAAGGTTTTTAAATGTTTCTATAATGTCCACCCGTTATCTAGAAATGTAAATGTAGCCTTAATTATATTTCTTACAGCTGGAATCTATGCTATATCTGACAAAGTAAACACTAAAAATGGTTTTGTTTAAGGAAAAATACATCACTCCATACCTAATGCATTGTTTTTTCTAAGTAACTTGTTTATTTCTTAAGATAATATAGGCCGTGTGAGCAAATTATTATTGAGGCTGCGTGGATGCGACGAAAGAAAAGCAAGGCACTCGTTGCTGAAACTTATGGAATGGAAAAATAGAAATTGAAACTAAGAAACAACAACAGCAACAATAAAACTGATGAGAATTTTGTTTGGGTAAAATTTAAACAATTGTGAAAAAGGAAAAATAGCAGCATTCAAGAAGGACAACGGGGAAAGGTTACGAATAAAACGAGACAGAAGAACCGTAAAGATTATTTTTTTAGTAAATAAAATGAAAGGTATTTGTAATATGAAAACATGTCCTATTTGAATATTTAATGCTCACTTACTTCCATTTCTTTCTTTAGATGTTGAAACTTTGAGATGGATGTATAGAAACGCAAAGCAATAGATTGGTATATCTAGAGATAGCTACACCACCTCAGTCCTGACATTAGGCGGGCTTAGGGTCAAAAGGTTCCATCTGCAACTTAATTCTATTGCAGTTGGAACCTTTTGGCTCTAAGCTCACGAATTATTTTGTGACCTAGAGAATAAAACTAACGCAATCGTTTCAGCTACAGAAAAAACCCACCCCATTCACCCTCTCCCTCAAAACCAATGTCAAATAACAACATAACACAAAGTTTTACACCGGTTCACGAAATTTGCATCGAAATGAATCGATCAATCTATAGTAGTATAGGCCTACTTCTTGCTCGTTTTTAACTTCTATAGGCTATGCGCTAGCCTTTCTAAAGCTATTATGGTAAGCCATCAGACTTATTAAATTTAAAAAAGATTCGAAAGAGGCCTGTCCCTAGTTTTAAAAGATAATGAAGGTATTTATTGTGTATGTTAAGAAAATAATAAATAAAACTATAATTCAAGCTGATGATAAAAGACAAAGAATACGAATTTCGAGACGTGGTCATGCGTGTTAAAAAGTAAAGAGAAAAACTTAGAAACATATTCATATTAGGTCCGTCAATTCATAAACATGAAAACAATTCATTCGCGTACGTATACGTCTTTTGAAAAGAGTTGCACCACTAAAGCAACGAAACCAAACAGCTAAATACACAGCATCTTATTTAACAGACACAGCTTACTTCCGACTCCTTTGCCAAGCGGAGAAATGATTATACATGGAGAAGCTGAGAAAATACAGACTGGGTATGAAATCTGCTTACTTTATTTTTTTATTAGAAACATAAAAGAACAGAAATTTGCTTAATTCCAACTTTTCGACTCTTTCACTTTAAACATTTTTTGACATTAGACTTTATCTTTTTTTTCTTCTAACTTTCATTTTCGATTTTGCAAAACTATCAATAAATTCCTTTATGGTGATTTCCCATACGTAGCCTTCCCCCTTGCTTTTGTATGTACATG